>JAPTHN010000025.1:7632909-7784282 GCA_026936325.1 Platynereis dumerilii | reverse complement strand
ATATAATTATATACTACTTCAGTTGGCAACATTGAAATAACTTAACATATTCCTAAAATTCGAAGGATAGAGTAGATCGGGGCATGCGGACCCCCTTAACTTTGAGGTGCAAATTGACCTACTTTTTATGGGTGATTATTTGAATGCTTATGCCGTCAGGAAGGGATTACTTGACTGTCCTTATAACTAGTGAAACAAATGTCTACGAATTTTAATAAAGGAGTCACAGCCATTTTTGTAAAAAAAATTTAAATGGCCTTCTTACCCCACCCATCGGGCAAGAAGCCCCCCGACTATAATCCTATGGCAATTTTTTTTGCGAGTGCATTCAGCCTAAAAGTTATTTCTTAGGGTTCTTCCATAATTTTAAGGCATTCTATTCGATTTTTCTGAATTTCAGAATTTTTCTGTTCATACTTTTATTTTTTAATATTTTTTGCCCTGTTTCAATTTCGGGCCAAGGTTTTCCATTTTAAATTAGCTATTCTATCAAGATTTAAGGTAAAAAGTACACATTATTAAATGGTTCCTGAAGCAGCTTGATCCCCCCAGTGAAGGGGGCACCATACCCCATATCATGTGTGGCCTCTCGCCCCAAACCCACATATTTTAATTTGACCTCTATATTTTGAACTAAAATGCAAAAAACATGATCCAAATCATATTTATGTGATGGTCATAAAGTGAAGCAATGTAGATATCCATTATACTTTTAAAAATTTTCAAAGTTATTTCTGACAACCCCTTTCAAAGAATTAGTCAAAGTTACAAAAACCATGCACATTTTTTTGTTTCTTTAATTTCTACTATGGTTTGGTACTGTTTGCCCTGAAAATTTGTGAAGTAACCTAAAAAGCCTCCTATCAACAAGAAAATGCACCAAAAATGCAAGTTTAGATATAACCCTGGGGGGGGGGGGCTCTCACCTAACCTGGGCTTCTTGCCCCGACCTACTCTATACATAGTGGCTGAGTGGTTATTGTTCAGGCCTGCACTGCTGAAGGTCTTTGAACTGCATGCGTTTGAACTCCTGACGTGGTAGTAAAATTATCAGTGGGCTTATTTAGATGAAACATTAAATTGGTGGTCCCTTGCATCAAATGCGCAACATGTTGAGAACTCGAACCCTCTCTGTAGCAGCTGGATGGCCAAGTGGCTGAGGTGTCCATCTGCTCCGCTGAAGGTCTTTGCCTGCATGGATTCGAACCCTGGATGGAGCATCCAAAATTTTCAGTATACCTTCATGAGCAAAATCCCAGCTGGATGTCGTTCGGATGAGACGTTAAATTGGCGACCCCTTGTTTCAGTGTCTATGCTGGGCAAGTAATATGGGGTAAATGTGTAACATGTTGAGGGCTCCCGCTCTCTCCCATCTCATCAATCAACCCTCGTGAGCACCCAGAACTGGGCTTAGAGGGCTGCTCTTACCATATCTATCTATCTATCTCTTCCTCCTTGTGAATCAACTGAATCAACCCTTGTGAGCACTTAGAACTTGGCTTTGAGGGCTGCACTTAGCATGTCTATCTGTTTATCAATCAGAAGTAATGTAGGCCTACTTCATTATGTGTATGCATGCTACACTGAAGCTGCTAAAGCAAAATGTTTCCAATTTAAATATTCCAAATGCTTCTTTTATACCTACTTAGAGACATTTGTGTTTCATTTGCGTCCCATTACATGCAAATGCCTCCAGGAAAATGAAGCTAATTGCAACCTCTGTAAAGCATCTAGAAATTGCTACTGAGGCACAGTCTAGCAAGTCTTAGCACATGCATGAAGTGTGTTCTTGGCAAGTATGGATGGAGCCAACTTTGACGCAGAAATACAAAGTAGCAATTTTATTGTATTGCTTTGGGATATGACCAAACGTCTGCATGAATTGCATATTCCATACCATCCCTGGATGTTCATACTGTTTTAGAAGTTGCTTTCTTTGTCTTAAGTCATGTTCTGTCCCTTATTTTATGCATGATATTCATATTATTCATTAGACAACAACCATGTTTGTTTCAACAAGTTTTATATTCAACGTTTATCTACAACTTCGATCCTTGTTTTAATACTCTATCCAGTAGACTTTGCATTGAAGCCTCTTCATTTAATGGTATCTAGATTACCTTTTATAGTCAACTAGAAAAACCCAAGACAGAAACTATTTATTTTGGGTGTATCATTTCCTGAAATTAGTTTGTAAATGAAACAACAGCCTGTCAAGAAATATCCAGATATGATTTATTTGAAGGCTATACTGGGAAAAATGAATGAATTTGTGTGGAAGAGTGTGAGGCAAAAATTATGTATTAAAGGAAAAATAGAATAAAGTGGCCGTCCGCCCGAGAAGTTAAGATTAAGGGGCAACCCCCCCAGGAAAGAAAAGCAATATTTAATGGCATTAGGAGTGGTTGTACAGTGTATGTAGCAAGGGAGTATATAAGCATAAGTGCACCTGAGACTTGACACTTCAATGAAGCAATTCAATTGACATGAAGAGCAATCAGGCTTTGTTTGTTGTGTTATTGCTATCCAAGAAGTACATTGGCACACAGGCAGAGATAGCAATACCCTCGTGCAGCTGATATAGGTAGGCCTTTAAGACATGCATGAAAGGGCGCGAAAATGCTGGAATGATGGATCCTCCATGATGAAAACAAAGCAGACGAAACGGAAGTAAGCTGAGACAAGTCGACCACCCACGCTCTCGCCCTTCCTGTGTCCCTTAACCCCTCTCACGTCGTATGAACTATTCTAACACTTGTCTTTCTTGAATCCAGACCTGTTTCGCGACAGGGTGCTCCGAAACCGAACGGAGGAATCTACCACAACAGAACAGAACAGAACAGATGGCGAAGGAATAGGGTCAGCAGCAAAGGGGAAAATGCAAATAAAGGTGAATCGAGGGAAAAACGGGACTGAGAGTGTGTTTGGATAGTAGCATATTTGAAAGGCACGTGGAAAAGAAGAAGGGAAATGCATGGTAAGTGGCTGAATGAGTTAAAACGATGGTGTGCATTGTGCAGAAAGAAAGGGGGCAGGGACTGCTGAGGTTAAACACTTATAAATAAGGATACTTGTAATAGATGCCATTTTATCTACAAACAACTTATGTGTGATGCCAAAATGATTGAGATATAACATAATACTACAATTTTAGAAATTCATCGGAAAAACTGGATGCTTCATCCAATAAATTGTCATACTGAAACATTTATGTTTGCACTGGCCATGTTTTTTCTCCAACCATCAGCTAAAGAATAAATGATATCAGTCTCAAATACATATACACAATGTGGCAAGATCGGTCATTGGTTAGTATTTGTTGTTGTTTTTCCACGAAGATGGAGAATACAGAGACAGGTGCAATACACCGCAATTTCTACTTCATATTCCCAAAAAGTTCATGTAATATGCCATACAGAAGTTCACAAGAAAGGAGACTGGGGCTACTAAAACCACCATAAGCTGTTTAAAAGTCAACAAAAGGCGCAATGCAATGTACAGCCTGAGTGAAAGCTAGGGTTGACATAATAGGGCTACTTCTCACACCAATCTACAGCTACAACTACAACATGGAGCTAACACATTCATCTCCGGGAGTGATGAGCCATGCACTTAGTGCTTACACCTAACGCTAAAATGTGAACTTGCTGCATCAAGATGGCTCATTAGTTGGAAGTACATTCTCTCAACAGTCTCCTTAAATGATGGCCTTTGTGTGGTGGAGTACCAGCCTTTGACCAGTTTCTTAATGATGAAGGAGAAAACAAAAGTTATAGCTGCAGTACAGCGATCACAGACTATAGTCGATTAACCAGAGATATGTTTATACGAGGGGTTTTCCATAAGTTCTGTCCAACTTGCCATAACTTTTGTAATATTTAATACAGAAACATGATATTTGGATCAAATAATATTGAAGTAATTTTCAAATGATTCTGAAAAAATCAGATCATAGAAATAAAAATAAATGGTTAATTTGTTGCCATGGAAATCAAAAGTCATGAAATGCGGCCCAGGGCACTTTTAGAGGTGCAGATTCATTATATCTGGTCAAGAATTCATATTTTTTCAAGGACTACAGGACAAGAAACGTACTAAAAATAATCCCCAACATTTCACAAATTCTCAAATTAAAGAACTTGACACTGAGTACATTTCCTCTAACTTTATATATCCCTTTAAAAATCAATGCCTCAAAGTCCTCATCTTGAGATCACTGTTGGTATTTTGCAGACTTTTTTACTTTACGATGGGTTTTCCATAAGTTCTGTCCAATGTGTCACAACTTTTGCTAGATTTTCTACAGGAAAATGATATTAGGGTCAGTTGATAATGAGGTAATGTACAAATGATCCCCAAAATATCAGACCATAGAAGTAAAATTAAATTGTTGATTTGTTGCTATGGAAACCAAAAGTCATGAAATGCGACCGTGGTCTTGTAAACAGACACATAGTTGATATATCTTGTCAAAATATGTAATTATAACAAGAGATATAGAACAAAATATATTCAAAACATTCATAGCCATTTCACAACTTCCTAAACTAATGACTGCGACCCCGTAAATACATTTTCTCAAACTTTCTGACCATCCCTAAATAAGATACCCCAGTCTTCATGCTAAGGGTGTTTTGGCATTGTCCAGTCTTCTTTTCTTAGGCTGTCCAATGTGTGCTTTCTTCATTCAGAAAAGTTTGTACAATCTTTACTTTGTTCTATCACTCATACTGCCTTCCTTGTATGTATGATAGAAGGTTCTTACTCTCTCTGCAAGTTCTTATCAAATTACATTGAAGAAATGTAACAGGGATATATGGTGTCATCCATATCAAAAAAATTTCTCATCTCATAAACAAAATGGTAAAATGCACAGGAGATAGTAAAGTAACTGAGATGTGATGATAATACCAGTTTTCATTGTTTTTAATGATTTACAGATAACTGATTGTATTTCATGAAAAAAAATATGAATATATATTAATTCAATAAGTCAAAACACAGAAAACATAAGCAGGTGTTCAATTCGTTTTAAGTGATTACTACAAAATCTGGGCCGCATTTCATGACTTCTGGTTTCCATGGCAACATATTAAGCATTTATTTTTATCCTAATGATCTGATTTTTTGGGTGTTATTTGGGAACTACGTCAATCTTATTTGACCCAAATATCATGTTTCTACATCAAATCTAGAAAAAGTTATGACTAGTTGGACAGAACTTTTGGAAAACCCCTCGTATTATTCCACTTTGGTAACAATAGTTATTGCTAATGTGTTATTATGTCATGCCGGAAGCTAGGAACTTGTATAAAGTTCCTATATCACATACATGTGGTGTAGAAGCCAGATCAAAAGTTGCCCATGGGAACATAGTACACTGTCATGTGAAGCATTAGACATGGTCTGCATTTACATGGTTTCTCCATGTTTGTTTTTTTTAATCTTTTTTTTTTTTTTTTTGAGAGAGAGAGAAAATGAAGTTGAGTAACATGAAATGTATTTTCCACATGCACATGTACAGGTTACGTTCTTACTTTGACCAACAATGGCAACATGGTTCTACAATAGTTCAAGAATGGCTTCAGAAAGCCTCATACACTCTCAATTCTACTAATACTTACTAAGAATACATAAGCAAAGATTACCTCAGGTAATAGAAGGCTTACAATAAAACATTTTAAAGTACAATACGGTGTATCATATTTTTTAGGTGCGCAAAGCTCAGGGTTCCCGAGTCTGGATGAATTCTGATGTCCAGTGTCCATCTTGATTCAAGAGTAAATGCTGGAAAATGTCAGTTCCTGTCCAACATCGACCTATTCCTAATGTCATAATGGACAGCAATAAAGACAATCTGTGTTGCACACTTGCCAGCTGAGAACAATTTGTGCCTCACAGAAAAAAAAATGCAGACAAAATAAGCATTCTAGCGTCAAGGTTTGCATAGAATATACTGCAGCTAACAAAACAGGAAACGCCATAGATATCTAGAGGACATTCTATCATTTTCTCTTTTATTTGTTCCGTATAAATTTTAACCAGAGCTTCGTAGTTGGGTATCCTTGCTACATAGCAAGTGAACCAACTCCAACTCCGGACTCCTTTGCTTTGCTAAAATATGACTCTGACTTCTAAGATCTTCTGAATTCCGACTCACGACTTGCGGCTGCTCTTCTCAGCATCATTTGCACACAAGTCTCATGTTGTTAGCAAAACAAAAGATCAGTTTCACAATGTTTCCATAGGACTTGATTTTAAACATTAATATGAGTTATGGAAGTTTTGCATATATGTTTAGTCCTTAAACATTGAATACAGTTCACAATAACATTGTTTAATCATATGTTTTTGCCAATTATTTTAATAATCGTCAGGAGTCACCAAAGAAACTTTTGATTCTGTCTCAACTCCAACTCCACCGGAAAACCTCCGAATCTGACTCCTAAGTATCTCAATCAAATTGCTGCAAGTCTGCTTTTCCTTGTTAAAAAAAAAAGTTCCGATATGTCATTAATCTCAGTGTTCAATCTCTTGTGCTTAAATAAATGAATATTTATTTTTCTTTTCTTCTTGTACCTTTTCTGTAGTACAAACTTTGAGGTTCACAGATAATGGTTGTGCCACGTAAAATGAACTATATGTCTGAGCCTCATAAGCCCATACTTTGTTCACCACATTTCTCACGGAAATTTATGCAAAGTTAACTGCAATGTATGCCACACTGCATGCGTTATCTCCATACAAATGTATTGCATCCATTGTCTGACTTTCCTGTTTCCAAAAGTTCTCTGTTGCTTAATACAAACATCTATTTGCTGCAGTATATGACTTACGCTAATGGTCGGCTGTATACCAAACAAATTCAAATACAAATGTAGAGAAGCAGGCGCAGGAGCAATAGCCGGAGCAGGTCTTTCTTCTGAGAAATGAGAAACTTTTTTTGGGAAAACATATAAATGGTTTCTTGTATGCGTTCATAGATAATGGGTTCCTGTCTGAGAGGTATCTCCCATAGGTATATGAAATGCTTCTAAATATAGCAATTGATCAGTTATTCGACAAGCAAAATGAATTTTCAAATTTTTACATACAGATTCCCAATGATATAAATACACCCAGAGAATCGACCCTCGAGGAATCCTTCTGCGATTCCATTTTATCATAATTTTACATCACAGATGTCTCAGCCAATCAGCGTGCAGTATTTCGCTACACTTCAAATGTTTAACGGCAATTTGCGTAAAAAACTATTAGGTCTCCAGAGACGTGACACCCACCATTTTAAAGTGCTCAGACAGATCTATCTATCAGTATAAGATTCTTATAAATACAGCAAAATCATAGAAAATAAATCAAGCATATTTTTATAAATACTTGATAGAACTATGTCTTTTGAACAGGTATGGTAAATGTTTTCTGCCATACAGTTGTTTGCCGAACAAAATTATTCATAAAAATTAGGCTGCTGCATAAAGACGTCAGAACAAGTATTTTATTATTTGTCATATAATAAAAAAAATATCCTCTATTATATACTCTGTACCAACTTAGGACTCCAGGAAAATGAAGCCGAAAAAAAAACAGAGTTTGTAGTCACACAAACTCATTTTTGTGTGGGAAAACCAAATTTCAACCATCACTTTTACAGTGACATCATCCTGCTGATCTCTGTGTGAACCCCTCAGCTCCCCAGTCTCTCACATTCAATTGGAGCACAAACATTTTCTGTATTTTTACCTTTTATTTTTGTTTTTTTGCTTTCTCCCTGGCTTACCTGTCCTTCTATTCCATGGATATTTTCATTATGTTATTCAATACAATTCTTTGGATCATTGTTCAATTGCCAGGCTTCAGGTTTGAAATGTTTGCTGTTTTATTTTTCCTGTGCCATGCACATTTCATGTCTGTGACCCATTTTTTCCACACAAAGCCAGTAACAGGTCCCTGCTCTATAAATTCCCTTTCCCATTCCCTTCAACCTCCCTGGATATTTTGTATATGTTTATTTGTCATACTTTCATGTTATAACCTCCTCCTTGCCACCACTCCTGCTACCCATCATCTCATACCTTATTAATACTGCTACAGGGACAGCCAACTGGGAGCACTGTATGACCTACTTTAGCAGAATGTACATCTCCTGCTACTCTTCACTCTAAAACTAGGGCAAGACAACAGGGGCCTACAAACCCAAATTCCACAGGGGGGGGGGGCACTTTTCACACATCTTTTTCTTTTTCTCATGATACATTAACAATTGCTTGTTATATCTACTTACATACTTTGCCTACTGTATATACTTATATTCTCCAGTGATTATTTACATCAATTCTTAGCTTTGTTTACTTTTTTCACTGTTTCATGTCTATGATCCATTCAATGTGGGAGACTAGTTTTTTTAAGCAGCCGTATCCATCTACACTATAATATTCCTTTCCCATTCCCTTCTACCTCCGTAGATATTCTAAATATGTTTCATTTGTTATGTTCTCAACCAGATGTTTCATGTTCTAAAATGATATAACCACTTCTTTCCCATAACTCCAGCTACCCATCATCTTCTAGCAGGGGCACACCACGACCAGATTTAGAGAAAACAAGCTAGGAGCCTGAAATTTTGTTTCTAGGTGTTTCATGAGGTAAAGACTGTAAAACAGCCCACCCTACGAAGCATGTATCTATTATTCACTTTTTGGTACTTGCTAGCCAGCTGTACTGAATTGGGTGCTAGCCAGCCAGAGGACATTTTGAACCTGTTGCTAGCCAGGCTGAGTCAACTGATCTGATTTTCCCAGCTGGGAACTTCAGCCAGCTGACAAGTACTTTCCCAGCTGGCTATCTTGCTAGCCAGGTTACATATAAAAAATTCTCCCAGCTGGCAACAAACAACTTATAGATCAACTTAATTAGCTCTTTGTATATTCCATTTGAATAATTTAAATATAGATGTGCATTGGTGGGTACACAATGATCACTGCATCATTAGACTCCATTCAAAGACTGTTCCAGGATATTTAAGATGGAACTTATAAATTTACAGGGCCGCAAGGGGCATTTCTGAAAAAGAAAGAAAAAATTCTCACAGCAATCCACGCTCTTTGTTATGAGAACATCGCCAGCACAAGTGACATCCATGCAACATTCAATTCTCAGACTCTTTTCTGCTGAAAGCCAGTATTCCAGAACCACCTGATTGTTTTTGCTGTTTTCACCTTTTCAAGGACTTCTCCAGCACATTTCAGGACCAAATTTTTAAAGACTTTTAACAATTTTCAGTGACCATGGGAACACTGCTTGTATAACCACAAAAGGGTGGTCTTATAACATAGGGACCACTAAACACATGGCAATGATATTACAGGGCTAACATATGGATCATGACATTGTGAACTGCCCATAATCAAGGATGCTTCGCTTAGTTAGTAGAGGTTTCTGGGTGCCTAAATAAAATGGCAGCCTAATACAGCTGTACAACTATTAACAATATTCCTGAAACATAATTTGTCTAAAACTCACCAGATGACAACACCAGTCACTGATAAGGTCATTTCTCCATCAGTGTGGCTTCAAGATTGAACAGGTCAGTAACTGTCAGGGCCAGGTGGGATGTGACAGATAGGAGTATGCTTAATTAGCAGCTTTGTAAGTGGTCAGCTACTGTTTAGGGCATATGCAGGATTGAGGGGGGGGGGAGGGTTATTTAACTATGTTTCATCCTTCTAGCCTATCCTTTTACCCTTGAGGATCTGACAGACCATTCATCTGATTTTGTAAGTATGCCTTGTGCGTACCTTAAAGCAAAATCAATTGCCTTCAACAAATATTAGTACATATAATGTAATATGTAAATGATAACTTTTATTTTCATCATATTCAATGTATGAAAAGCTGTTATGTTATTAGTTCCAAAAATTTGAAGGACAGATAGATGTAAAGAAAAATAGAGAGAAATTTAGACGAGAAATTTAGACCAAGAATAGAATATATAGATAATAGATATATAGATAGATAAATAGATAGATAGATAGATAGATAGACAGATAGATCGATAGATTGATCGATAGATAGATAGATAATCAATAATCAGGATTACAGATAAATAGGGTTATAGGTAAATAGAATTGACAGATTATCCAAATTACGCTGAGAGCTGCAAAGTTTAAGTCTATGCTAGATTGTTGATATTACATAATAGTAATAGAAAAACAGTAACATGATTTCCAAGTAAATCAATTGCTCATAGTTACATAATCAGCAGTTTTTAAATATTATGTAACTTTAATTTGTTTTCTTGTTGTCCGTTTTGAATATGAAATGAATCACATGTTATAATATGATTTAGCTAGCTAATGATTAATAAAACTTCTCTGTGCATTAGAGGGGGGGGGGGCTATTTCATGTGTTGGAAAATGTGTTTCTGACAAATATTAGCTATCCTAGTGGGAGGGGGGGGGGAGCAAGAATGGGGTATGATGGCTACAGGGGCAGGGGGGGAGGATGGGTGCTCCCCTGGAGTCCCTCCTCTGCCCCTTCTCCCCCCCCCCTCTGGTTATGCCACTGCATAATATTCTCCCATACTAATTGCTTTATCTGTTTCACTGAGGATATCAGTTCGCTAAATACTTTATCACCCTCCTTATCTGGAATGAGGAAATAGTGATGATACATACATTATCAGCCACAGGCTTACATTCCCCACACATGAACTGGGCTGGCAATCAACCATCCCACATTGTTACAGTAGATGAAAAACAAGTGCTTATGGAATTGGACTGAAATTTTCCTTGTGAGGTCATAAACCAATCCATGCAATGTTCAACTCTATGACCTGTAAGCAGTTAGTGAGGTCATGTCCTATAGCCTACTTCTTATGAACATTATGAACCACAGTCACTGACCAAGTCATATCACTCTCCAGTGAGGTCACAAGTTGCTCAATGACAAATTGACTATAATATAATTTCAATGTATTTGGGACTTGTTGTGAGGTCATTGATGCTCAATTGCAGCTGAATGTAAGTACTCATCATTGGTCTACAGTAAATAGAATCAGAATAGTAAGCACAAGAATCAGAATAGTTTTTTATTTAACACTTTTTATAATATTATTTGCTTTGCAAGATATAATCCTCACTATGCACATAAGACATATAAGATATTTGGTTAGTACAGAAAATTTGCAAAGAAACAATTTGCTTCAACAACTTAAGCAGTTCAGTTTAGCTTTGACTGAATGGAGGATTATTGATCACCCATTTCACACACTTACAAGTGAAATTTGGTATATGGATTTACTTAGGGGACCCCCTCAGAAATTATTGGAAAAATCAAAGATGGATGCCAAAATGGCCGTCTTTTGAATTGCCCACTGTGACTTTACTATTTCACTTAGGTTGATGAAATTTGGTACAGGGATTCACTTAGGGATTCCCCTCAAAAATATTTGGGAAAATCCAAGATGGCCGCCAAAATGCCCAACATATTTTGAAATACCCACTGTGACTTTAGTATTTCACTTAGATTTATGCAATTTGGTACAGGTATTCATTTAGGGATGCCTCTCAAAATTTTGTAGAAGAATCCAAGAAGGCTGCCAAAATGGCCACCATATTTTAAATTGCCCACTGTGACTTTAGTATTTCACTTAGATGTATGAAATTTGGTATAGGGATTCACATTGGGATTCCCCTCAGAAATTTTTGGAAAAATCCAAGATGGCTGCCAAAAAGGCCACCAATGTTATGAATTGCCCACTGTGACTTAACTATTTCACTTTGATTTATGAAATTTGGTATGAGAATTCAATTAGAGGTATCCTTCAGAAATTTTTGGAAAAATCCAAGATGGATGCCAAAATGGCCGCCACATTTTGAATTGCCCACTGAGCCTTTACTATTTCACTTTGATTTATGAAATTTTGTACAGGGATTCACTTAGGGGTTCCCCTCAAAATCTATTTGAAAAATCCAGGATGGCTGCTAAAATGGCCAACGTATTTTGAAATACCCACTGTGACTTTAGTATTTCACTCAGATTTATGAAATTTGGTATAGGGATTCACTTATGGACTCCCCTCGGGAATTTTTGAAAAATCCAAGACTGCTGCCAAAATGGCCACCAATGTTTTGAATTTCCTACTGTGACTTCAGTATTTCACTTAGATTTATGAAATTTGGTAATTGGTATAGGGATTCCCTTTGGGGTTCCACTCGGAAATTTTTGGAAAAAATCCAAGATGGCTGCCTAAATGGCCGCCATATTTAGAATTGCCCACTGTGACTTTAGTATTTCCCTTACAGTTCTGAAATTTGGTATAGGCATTTGCTAAGGGGTTCACCTC
The DNA here is from genome assembly GCA_026936325.1 of Platynereis dumerilii. Classification (NCBI taxonomy): domain Eukaryota; kingdom Metazoa; phylum Annelida; class Polychaeta; order Phyllodocida; family Nereididae; genus Platynereis; species Platynereis dumerilii. The sequence continues at coordinate 7,771,939 of JAPTHN010000025.1, read as the reverse complement.
AAAGTCTTTATGGCTTGCAGCAAACACTATCAGTCTGGTAATCACTGCTCAATACAAAACAATCCATGTAATAATATATAATTCACCCTCTTCATGATTTCAATCCCAAATATACAATCGCCAAAGGCTGGTTTTCGATCCATGGATTCTTCTTTCATTGTTTAAATTATTGACCGCAATTTTTAAGATTTCATCCCAATATTGACCCCAATTTTTAAGATTTCATCCAAGTTCATAAAATTTTCACTTTGTGATGCTAAGTTGACCCAATCTATCTAAAAAAATGTCATAAGTCTGTTTGCAGCACCCATCATGAAATAGTGTCTTTTTGACTTCTGCCTGTATTCCATATATATTTCTGAGCAAGAGTGTATTTCCCTTGTTTGAATGCAAACATCCACTGTTTCATTTGCCATTTACAAAACCTCTTATTCTTAACCTTCCTTCTTTTCTCCATTATACACATATCTCTTCACTCTTCTATTCTTATGTTTCTCACTTTCCATGACTCATTTCATTCCTCTGAACTTTCCTTCCTTTGCCTGACTTCCTAATTTTCACAACTTGTCTTCATTTCTTTGTCTGCTCCTTTTTGTATCATTATTATCTTCCATCTGCCATTCTTACTAAGTCTTCTTCTCTTCCTCCCCCTTTTCTGAGGGATATGTAATTTCTTTCTGCAGTTCTACAAACAAGAATTCTGCAGTTTCAAAAAAAATCTGCCGGAAGCTGCAGCATTCTGCAGTTCTGCAACTCCCTGCATGATTTCTGAACCTCTGTTACTTCCTGTAGTTTATTGCAATGCATCTGCAGACCTCTCTGACATGCTTGCCGCTACCAAGGGAACGTGGTGTAGGGGATTGTTGTTTGGGCGATCGGAGTTTTTGGTAGTTCTCTGTCACTGCAGCGTTTCTGAAAAATTTCTGTTGGAGATATGCAGCCTGGGAGGTTTTATGCACTTCTGCAGCTCTGCAAAAAAAACTGCAGAATTCTGCAGTTCTGCAAAAAAAAAAAAGCAGAATTCTGCAGTTTCAAAAAAATCTGCAGGACGCTGCAGAATTCTGCAGATGGGCCATTCTCAAATTTCGGGACAAAGGGTATAGCAAACATGTCCTGTAACGGAGGGGACAATGTGGTAACGGAGGGGAATTTTGATGTATAAAATTGACTGCAGGAACAACAACAAAAGGAAAAACAATAAAATATTGGTGTTACTATTATTTTCAGAAGTACTTCATCTCATATCAGTAGATTTTTTGGTCCAAATGTCGATTTCTTATTTTTATCTGGTAACGGAGTGGACGGTAACGGAGGGGAACAATTTTTTGCTTTTCGCTCATTACTGCTTTTTATTTAGGAGATAAGATAAAATAATTGCAGACTATTAAAAGCTGTCACACTCAGCAATACATACATGAAATCACTCTTTAAAACTATCATTTGGTAAGCTTGGAAATTAAGGAAACGGAGGGGACATTTTGGTGAGACCAAAAACATTTTCTATGAATATTTTGTCTTAATTTATTGAATACATGTTTTATGAAGTCTGCAAGGCAGTGGTACTATTGCGCACATGCGTCTGATGATATTCATTGAAAATAGCTCATAAAAAAGAATAACGAAACCGAGCTATGGCAAGTAACGGAGTGGACAAAAAAATTGACAAATTGACAAAAAAATTGACATAAATTAGTGACACGTTTATTGTATCAATTTAATCAATGAAATAAGACCAAAAAAATTTGAATGTGAACTAAATATAAATTCAAAGTTATATTCTCATGAATTTTGCAAAGAAACTTTGAATATAATGGTACATTAGGAGGAAAATAAACACTTGATTTTGTCATGTCAGGTCCAGTGACAGGGAAAAACCATTGATTTTGCACGAATTCCTGTACATAATGCACAAAAAAAAAGGTCCAATGAATGACTTTTTGTTCCAAATGCTGTGGTCCTAAATAGAAATATGAATGACAGATGCAGAGTGATGCTTCAGATATTAATCGCGTTCAAATTAATGTCAGGGAGCTAGAGTGACGCAAATTGTCCCGAAATTTGAGAATGACCCAGTTATGAAGCTCCCTGCATGATTTCTGAACCTCTGTTACTTCCTCCAGTGTATTGCATCTGTACAGTTCAAACCTCTTTGACATTGGGCTTGCTGCTACCAAGGAAACATTGATTTGGGGGGTTGTGGTTTGGGGGGTCGGGGTTTTGGTAGTCCTCAGTCATTGCAGTGTTTCTGAAAGGTTTCTGCAGCAAAATCTGTAATTCTGTTGGAGTTATGCATCTTGGGAGGTTTTATGCACTTCTGCAGCTAACTGCAGAATTCTGTCGGAAGTTGCAGAATTCTGCAGTTTCAAAAAAAATCTGCAGAATTCTGCAGTTTCAAAAAAAAATATGCAGATTTCTGAAGTTTCCTACAGAATTGCAGAATTTTTTGCCGAACTGCAGAATTCTGCAGTTTCCTGCGAAACTGCAGATTTTTTTTGCAGAACCGAAGAATTCTGCAGTTTCATGCAGAATTTTGCAATTTCCTGCAGAACTGCAGAATTTCTGTCCAACTGCAGAATTCATTGCAGACGAGCACCAAAACCCACCAAAACCTCAGACCTCCAATTGACCCCCAAACTGCAAGTAACGTTTCCTGAGTAGTGGCAAGTCCTTGTCAAAGAGGTCTGAACTTAGCAGATGCATTGCAATTTATGAGATGCATTAATAGTACCAGAGGTTCGAAAATACTGAATGGAGCTGCTGAACTGCAGAATTTTCTGCAGAACTGCAGAATTTTCTGCAGAACTGCAGAATTCTGCAGTTTCCTGCAGAACTGCAGAATTTTTTGCCGAAAATGCTGGTGCAGGAAGAAATTTAAGTGTACTGCCTTTTCTTTTCCCTTTTCCATTTCCTCTTTCAGTTTCTTATTTTCTCCAAGTAAGTTTTATAGCACATCAAAACTTGCTTTTAATTTCAGTCTTTAGACCTGCATACACTGATAGCTTAATTATTATCTTATCTGGAAAGACACTGTGTGAAGTTAAATAGATCACTGAAGGGTTATCAGTGGGATCAGCTTACCCTGAGAAGCAAGCAGATAAATTTCACTGAGCAGGAAGGGCTCAACTGATAAATGTGTGATGCCAATTAATGTGCACATGTGCAGTGATATATGGCTACAGAAGCATTGGTCCATGAACTGACCTCAATGTCCTGGATGAACTGGACTGAAGAAATAAAGTCATTGCCAGTATTTATGAAGATTATTATATATGTATATATTTATGCAAGTTTTAACTGAAAACTTAATTTGTGGGCTGCACCTTTAACATCATCCATAGATAGATAGATAGATAGATAGATAGATAGATAGATAGATAGATAGATAGATAGATAGATAGATAGATAGATAGATAGATAGATAGATAGATAGATTGATACGATTCATTGATTGACTTACTTATCAATGGATTGATTGATTGCTTCGTTTATTATAAGTAGACCATAGATTGATTGATTGATACGAAGGATATATATATAGATAGATAGATAGTTAGTTAGTTAGTTAGTTAGATAGATAGATAGATAGATAGATAGTTAGTTAGTTAGATAGATAGATAGATAGATAGATAGATAGATAGATAGATAGATAGATAGATAGATAGATGGATGGATAGATAGATAGATAGATAGATAGATAGATAAATAGATAGATAGATAGATAGATAGATAGGTAGATAGATAGATAGATAGATAGATAGATAGATAGATAGATAGATAGATAGATTGATTACATGTTGTTTACTCCAGGTATCAGATGCACATGATAAAGAATTTCAACCTCATTCCTTTCAGAAATTATAAATATCAATGACGTTTGTTACAACATAAATTTTAAATATTCAAATGAATGACAAATATGATAATTGGAAATTAATAGCTAAATAAAACTTCATAGAAATATGTTGGACAAATTCTGGTATTATATTGGCTTGTAGTACATAGCCTTTATTACGGATGATTTCATATTCGTAGACTAATCAAATAACAAAACATTTTGCAAAATAGTGGTCTGACATTAGAAAGTCCCGCAGGTGCTTAGTCAAGCTGCTCATACATTGGTTGAGGGGGGGGGATTGGAGTTTAATCTGAGTGGCTACTCCTTTTTCACACGCTTCAAGGGAGCATATATATATATAGAGTCAAGGATGGTAAATCTGTCCAGGATTCTAAATCCGTCCACCCTCTAATGTGGGGATAAAAATACATCTGTTGAAGTTTTGTGAGTTTTAAAAGCAAGAGAAATTCAGTTTAATAGATTTTGCGGTTTTTAGCATTTTAAATAATTTTTTGGGTCTATTTAACAACAAAAGATAAAAGACAATCAAACTCTGTGACGTCATCAGCCATTTTGTGAATTTTGGTTGGTTGGCCTTGTAGGCCTATTTAAATCAACAGACAAATGCATTTCATGTAATAATCAATGAATAAGATAGAAAATTTATTATTTTTATTGAATTTTTAAAAAATTACTCAGTTGTGACACTTTGGAAGGAAATACAAGTGAAATGAAAGTGGACGGAATTGTCATCCTCATATTAAAACTGGATTGATTGGGTGTTTTGTAAATCCGTCCAGCTACATCAGAGTACTTGTATGACTTGCAATAATCATAATTGGCATATAATTGATTACAGAAATTAGATTGGAACAATTGATACCACTTTGATTGGTGTAAATAAATTTGTAATTGTTATTAGGGCAATCGATTGAAATGATTGTATAAAACTTGACATCTATTATTTAATTCTTCTGTTTTTCGTGTAATCATTGTCCCATTATTCTTAGATCAACCCAAAATCCTTGGTGAAAATTGATAAATTGCAACATTTCAAAAATGTATAAGATATGATAGGATGGGGCTGTATTATGCCCTGTGGACGGATTTACCATCCTTGCTGGACGGATTTACCAGCAACCTCGACGGATTTACCAGCCCCAACCTTCATTTCTGGTTGCCATACAGTGCCGCCTGTAAGTAAGTGAAACGCATGATATTGTGCCATTGCATCAATGTTAAACATCCTTAATCAAAATGCTTCTGGAAGGACGAATTCTCATCCGATGAGAGGAAAACATTTTGGGTCATAAAGGCCGATATGTGAGGCATGCGGGATAAAAATAGCAGCCAATTTTCTTTGCTGTAGTTGGAGTTAGGTATGGGTCAAAGTCTTTGATAAGTAAGTGAAACACAGGCCCAATGTTAAAAGATAGGGAAGGGTGGTTCACTTACTTATCAAAGACTTTGACCCATACCTAACTCCGACTACAGCAAAGAAAATGGGCTGCTATTTTTATCCCACTTGCCTCACATATCGGCCTTTATGACCCACTTTGTTTGCCTTTCATTCGATGAAACTTCATGCATCCACAAGCAGTTAGGCTGAGGGTGTTTAGCATTGATTCAATGGCACAATGTCATGCGTTTCACATACTTACAGGCGGCACTGTAGTTTCATCAAAAATTATGTGAATTTTTTTACCTTTTGGTTGTTAATGGTAGCACAGAATATGCTCCTTCCACTGGACTACTTTAAATTTTTTAAATCTATTCCCATTGTTTGGGAAATAGGGTTTTTGCCAAAAGTGGACGGATTTACCCTCCTTGACTCTACTTATGTGCAGTCTAACTTTGAAATAAGTGATATCATATTATCTAAATAATAACGCAGAGGTGTATACCTGTTTTATTGATGCCTCAAAGGCATTTGACAAGGTCAGACATGATCAACTATTTAGCATATTGATTGTATATATGGATATTTTGTTACTTGAACTTAAGAAGCAAGGTATTGGATGTCGCATTGGTCGCCATTTTTACGGAGCCCTTTGTTATGCTGATGATATTACCCTGTGCGCTCCAAGTGTTCGTGGTCTGAAACAAATGCTTGAAATTTGTGAAGACTCTGGTGACAAGTTTAGTGTAACCTACAACCCATTAAAAACAGTGTGTGTCCTGTTTAGAAGGAAGAGGAAACCTGTGCCTCCATGTGTTTACTTGAAGGGAACACCACTACAATGGATTGATAGCGTTAAACATCTAGGGAATTATTTTGAGGCCACTCTCCGGGAGAATATAGATGTGAGAAAGAAGAAAAGTGACTTAATTCAAAGAACTAACTCAGTGGTTGTAACACTTGGAAGAAGTAAGCTAGAAGTTGTCCAAAATGTATTCAACACACAATGTGCCCATTTTTATGGCAGTGAGGCCTGGCGTTTCTCTGATGCTGCTGTTGCAGAGTTTCAGACGTGTTGGAATCGCTGTGTGAGACGTGTTCTTCACCTGCCATATACAACACACAGACGTTTTCTGCCACAACTGTTGGAAAGACCTACAGCGCTCAGGCAAATTTATGCGAGATTCATCAAGTTAGTCATGAAAATGGAGAAAAGCAAGAATGAAAAAGTGTCTTTCCTAACTCGTATGTGTACAAGAGACAGTAAGAGTGTGATACGCATAATGTGATTTTGAAAGGCCAGAGACTATTGAAATTAGTTGAATATTGTGACTGTGATTTGATATGTGTGATGTGAGAAGCAGCTGCGCTTTTATTGAAGGTTTTTATGCTAAAGAGCTTGATTTTATTTTTAATGTTGTTTGTACTATATAATTTGTACTATATAATTGTTTTTATTTCTATTGTCGATTACTGTCTATTTTAAAATATACTTAATTTTATTCCATGTATTTCATATATGTATGTGAATGAATAAATGAACCAGACGAAAGGAATTCAGACAAGTAATGATCAAACAAGATAAGATCAGACAAGCAATTTTCAGACAAAGAAAACTCAGTCAAGAAATACTCAGACAAAAACCTATCAAACAAGAGATAAAAGGACAAAGGGTGTTCTAAAAGAATACTGCATATTTCCCCAATGGGGCTGTGTCGGCCTTACGTAAGCATCACTTGATTCACTTCCTGGCTACAAATGGATAATTCACAACAAGAGTATAAAAGAAAGTATATGACACCAATATTATAATAAGTGCCGCATTTGTTTTATAACATGACCACTATGCTTCGAATATAATGTATCTGAAAAAAAAAAGTCTGAAAAATCAATGTGAATAAAAAAACAATTTTGCAATTTTTATTATTTTTTTATGAAAACTCATATTGCACTTTAACCATGCAATATGAAAAAATCTGAAAAAAAAAAGTTATAAAAATTTTTTTTTGGAAAAAATATCATATTGCACTCGAACCATGCAATATGAGTTTTTATGATGTCGTCATGTGACTGATTTTGGCCAATCAGCATCGCTCTAGCATAGTGGTCATGTAATAATATGATTTTGTGAATTAAAAACTCAAAAGTCACTTTTGAAGGCCACTCTTGTCACTTCTAGTCATCCTAATTATGATATAAAACACTTGTCAGATCCTGTGTCATGTTATCTGATAATCTCTAGTCTTGTCATCACATATCCTGCCCTTGTCCAGGGAGACCCAAGACCTGTCTTCTCATCATAAAAAAATACCCCTTAACTGCTGTTCTGTTAAACTATGTTATAGATTTTGACTATAGATTTGCACTGAGTTTAGTGCGGACGATATGAACTTCCTTTCAAAATCAAGTAAATGTATCAGTTAATAATCACTAGGCCTATATGATATATAGATCAGCCCACAGTAGAAAGAATAGATAAGAAAGAGCAGTCTATGTAAATTTCTGTCTATGACAGATTATGTATAAATGCAACCCTAGCACCCTTGGTAATGGGTCTTCCCATCCCATAACAAGAAAAGTATCCTTAAAAAGGGTACTGTATCGATTTTATCATGAACATGAAGGCATGGGGTTTGTAATTAAAAAGTTTTAATATCTAAAATGAGTAGGCATTTTTATGAAACAAATCTCCCCTCTTGTTTCATGCATATCTTACTTAACCAGGAAAGTTGCAAATAAAATTAAACTTCAGTTATTTGAATTAAAATGGTACATTTTGTTATTTTGTTAATTGCTATGTAGAAATCTGCAAATTTGTTTGTACAATTGAATTAACTGTGGTCAATGTGTTTGTTTTGATTATGGTATGCTTTTCTCAAAGCAATTATATCTTTTAAGTTAACTTCCCACCTATTCAGAACTAAAGAAATTTTAAATGTGTGTAATGTTGTGCTTGAAGTTGAAAACAAAGTTGATTTTTAACATGTTATATAAAATGAAAGAATGTTATTAAAATATATAATAATATTTAGGCCTAAAAATAACCAACACTCATTTTTAAGCAATGTAAGAAATGTGAAAAAAAGATAGATATATACATAAAGGTAGAAGAATTGGCTGCATACAGGTGAATAGATAGATTGATAGATAAAGAGATATATAGATAAAGAGATATACATGTATAGATAAAGAGGTAGATAGATAATCCTTAATTTGCAAAAAGCACCCCCCCCCCTTGCAAAAAAACCCTAGATATTAAATTAATCTGAGTCTGAGTCTGGTATTCATTCATATTTAAGCTAAAACATTACACCATCTAATACCTGGGGGGGGGGTACAAGGCCCCCCCCCCCTTTGTCAAATAAATCCTTCATATTGCTATTTGGAAAAAAAAATTAGAGACTTCAATGTTATAAGTATTGCTCCCCCCCCTTTTGAAAAATCCTGGATCCGCCCCTGGATTTGAGGCCCTTTGACCCCCTTTGACCTTGGACAATTTCAAGTGCATCACCCTTGTGCACCCTGTCTGGTGCAAGTTGCAAGTTGCATCTTGGGAAGTCACATGGTGCCTGCCATGCATGGACTGGCCAGAGCTGCAGGTCACAGTCTACACATGTGCTTCCAACAGTAAGCAGCTGATGATCATCATCTTGTTTGAAGAGTGTATCATTATCCCTATTCTTATATGCTGCAACAATGTCAAGGTGAGTCTTATATACCTTTTTCATGCTGTTCATTAGCATATTATGCATCCTGCTTTCAACACATTCAATTTATAGATTATTTGTTTAATGATGATGCCGTTATGTTCTTTTAATATCTGATATAATTAGCTCTTTTTTGGAAATGTTAATTATATAATAGTTTACATAAGTTGTCCACTTTCAATGAACCTGAATTAGTCTGAATTAAGCTATTGTGTTCTTTCAAAGTATTCTGTTTTAAAACTATTACATGTATTGTACATGTATGTTATTCCAGAGTCACTTTTATAAATTATGCATACTATGCATGACATTGCTTAAAAGAAATATTACCAAAAGCAAAAGAAAGTCATACAACATTGCCTATTGAATGCCAATTTTTTTTTAACTTTCTTTTGCTACTCAGAATAGTGATTTTTACACCAATGTAAAGGACACTTTGTTTTCTAGGAAACTCAATGTAATGATAAATTTGTTCTTGTTTTAAGATTATATATATAATAAGATATACAATAATATGTAGATGACACATGATAAATTTACAAGGATATAAGTTGGATTAGACCATTGGGGTACAAACTTAGGGTACAATAGATATCAGTATCAGCAGTTATAGCCACTGATAAGGGCATAATGGGACAACTGCACCTGTTTTCAGTTATCCCATGGGGAGAGAGAGGGGGGGGGGATGGGTGACATGTAAATTTATGGCTTTCTTTATAAGATAGTGCATTCAAGACTAGAATTTATTAATGAACTGGAAAGGAGCATTGTCTTATAACTGAGACCTTTATCAGAATGTCAATATACAGTCAGCACAAACATTACTTGCACATTTTGATTTTTTATATTTCAAAAAAAAACAAAACAATACAAAACATAGGATGCGCGGCAGCAAACCATCAGCTTTCAACACCTATTCCGACACAGGTGCAATCTGCATGTTTTGTAACAAAGCAATTTCCTCATGGATATGTTTCTGAATTTGAACAAAGTAATATGACAAAAATATGTATGAAAATAGCATAGCATAACATTAGACAGGAAAATGTTGAGAATATGAGTCTTTTCACATTTTTGTGTATTTTAAACTTGTATCATCACAGACATTTGCATTCAGCTATATAATGTCCATTAAGATTAATTTGCGAGAAACCAAAATGCAGGGAAAATGTCATAATCCAAAACATTTTTCAGTTTTTTTGGATTTTATCAAAATTTCATATGATTGACACTCCAAATGAGTTAAGTCATTTAAAGAGCCATAACTTAGACGTCTAAATGCTAAATTGCAGAGATTTTTAAAACTCCAAAATTGAAATCATGGAGAATTGCAAAAATCTATATTAGGTCTGTATTGAAAATAACATTGACAAAACTATAGTTGTATGTTTCATAAGGGGCCGACCAGATGATCTTGGGGGGGGGACATGGACTTTTGGTTAAAAAAAAAGTTAGTTTCTCACTTGACACTGAACATGCTGAAAAAAAAGTTTATTCAGCACGTGGAAAATGAAAAAGTTTGTTTTCACATGTAGCTAGGGCACTGTAATGTTAAAATTGCAATTTAAAAGTTTGTCGTTCATTCCCATGCGAAAAAAATTGTTCATCGATGCTTCCCAAACAAATGATAAATTCATACGAGGGGTAAAATCGATCCCCCCCCCAACTATCATCTGGTCGGCCTCTGTTGTAGGCCCTATATGTATATACGTATAGGGCCTACTCTGTGCTATGAAGGCTGTGGAAAGAATTTTTGTATTTTGTAATGAGATCTCCATCAAGATTACATTGGGTATTCTCTCAAATTTCATTTCAATTTGTTCTATGTATGTTAACTTAGGTATTTACACCTATTTCAGTGGCGGAACCAGACATGGTATTTGGGGGGGGGGGGTGGAAGAATTTTTGTAATGAGGTCTCCATCAAGATTACAATGGTATATTCTCTCAAATGTCATTTCACTTTGTTCTATGTTTGTTAACTTAGGTAATTACACCTATTTGTCTCAATGTTTTCCAAATGAAGCGCATTATTGTTTTTCAAAAGACAGTAGTCATCACAATTTCAAATAACTTTCTATAATTTGTTGTCAGTCATTGTAACTCTCCTTTGAGGATAAGTAGTCTGTTTCATTCAGTTACAGTTCATTGAAGCATCTATCAACCAGTGCAGACCTGTATTACTTTCATTTTCCAGGAGTTTAGCGAAAAACATTCACAAGTCGATGAGCACTAAAGGTGTGGAGAAATGGCACAAGGCCTTTTATAGTTCACAGCAAATGAGCAAAATATCCAAGAAGAATGATGGAAGAGTGCACTGTAAAAGTTCCATTTCCAACAGCTTCCACACAATCACTACTTTCAATTTCGGTGAGTTTTTCTTCATTTGTCTTAACAATGTTATGTCATCATAAAAATATACATTAGGGTGGTCCAAAATTGTATTTAAAACAAATTCCCTAAATCCCCAATTTGAAATTTAAAATTGATGATCACATAAGTAAAAGAAACACATGCAACATTTCAACAAGATTTATTAATATTTGGAGGTTGCACAAAGCATTTTAAATTTATAATCTAATCTACATTTGCACTACCAAATAATACATGATTTTCAACAACCGCTAAAAGTGAACATTTCTTTTTGTGTTCTTTGGTATATTTGATAAACTTGACATGGTTAATTAATATCTGGAGGTTATTTTTATTCAATATTCTCACTTTGTGAAATACACCCTATTTTTGCCGGGTCAAACAAATTTTGTGACACAAATGGTTCACAGGGGCCTCTGAGACTCCATCCCTATCTATGAACAGGAAAAGGTCACATGGCTTGCACCAGACGATAAGATGTACTGAATTTTGGTGTCAATTGCACCTTACCTTGTGGAGAAGCAATATCTATGATCAATGACCACCAGAAATAATGAAATGTATATCAATATGTCTAATTTTATTTTAGTGAAAAATTACAAAAATTAGTAGATTTCAGAAACATAATTTCAAATTTGATAAAACTGAGTGATATCAATTTAACTACTTCTTCAATACAGCATCTGAGACCTTTTTGTTGTATAGCAACATATCCCATAGGATTTTCTTGATCAGGAAAAACTAATGGTCAGGGTTAGACATTTTCGAAGTGTACCTGGAAGCTGAAGTTGTACTGCCACAAATCAGCTTTATGGGACATGTCGTAAGTGCTAGTTATATCCGCGTTTGAGGTAATATGTGATAAACTGAACCAAATTAAAAACGCAAAACTGTTTCTAGGGCTGTATTTTTGTGTTTAAGTTTCAGATGGGCTTTTGAGTTTATGTATATGTATAATCAGATGTCAAAGAACCCAGTTGCTTAAAATCACAAAATTGTGACCATTTCTTGTGTGTGTTTGTTGCTGAGTTTGTCACATTGGGGTATAGCCACTGGATGGGGGTATTAGGCACCCCATAGGGCAAATCTAATGATTTCATGCGAAAGCTTGAAGAAAATGATGAAAAAGGCCACACAATTCACTTCAATAAGTGTCATCTAACTTGTTAAAAATTTAGGTTTTCGGGAAGTCAGACCGAGTTTGTCACACACAATGATATTCCAATGCAGCAATGCAACCATGGAAACAAGTCCTCAAACAGCCTGTACAATAGCTGTGGCTTCAAAAAGGCTTACAGTCTATCAGAAAGACCCAACACAACCTCTATAACAGCTTCACAGGTAAAAATTGGCATTGTGTTTGCCCCTGTGCCCTCCTTTTGCTATTCTCAAAACTCGGCATCTGCCCCCGCAAGAAATGTCATGCGGAGGGCACACTTGGTAATGCTGCTTGTCCTATGGCTGCTATACAAGGTGTGTAAAGTCCTTTTTTTATTGACCCTGAACCTTTTACCACTCTCAGACTGTTTTAGGACCTGTTTCCACAGCTGCATTCTTTCACTGGACTATCATTGTGTGTGACAAACTCTGACATGACTTTTCAAAAAGCAAAATTTTATAGTCTGTTTCCCCTGTGTTGAGAGCGGCACTTCAAACAATTCCTAAACTGCAGATACAACAGCATTGACAAACCATGAACTGTTTATCACTCTGGAAGCCGTAGATGTCCTGGTGACACTGTATGTTCTTTCTGTGGCATAGCTATTCAAGAAAGGGGGCATAAACAATTCCTTTGCCTCTACTGAACCCCCCCCCCCTAAAAAATTTAACAGCTATGCCCCTGGACACTGATAGAGCAGGTCCAGGGTTGATGCTTTATGAGCAACAGGTGTATCAGCACAAGATAGAGCAATTTGTGGTGTCAAAAATGTCACCAAATGTGGAATTGGATCTGGTTGTCTTGAACTCACCACTCTCAACTCAGGGGAAACACACTAAATGTTAAGCGATTACAACTGAAGTGAATTGAATGGCCTTTTTCATCATTTTCTTCAAGCGTTCACATGAAATCATTAGATTTGCTCTGTGGGACCCGGGATTCGAACCCATGCAAGCAAAGACCTTTGGTGGAGCAGGCAGGCACCTAAGCCACTTGGCCACCCAGCTGCATATATAACTGACTTATACCTTATATAAAACAAAATAAAACAAAAGAGATTGAAAAAAAGAAAATAAAACAAGAAGGATTTGAATGAAGTAGAAAGCAGCTACAAACAATTTGACAAGTGGGATTAATTTAATAACTTGTAAATGTCAGTTTGAAAAAACAATTCTAAAGGCAACATGGTTGACATACATGTATGTATTTACGAAGGGTTTTCCAAAAGTTCTGTCCAACTAGTCATAACTTTCCCTATATTTGATGTAGAAACATGATATTTGGGTCAGATAATATTGAGGTAATTTGCACAATAACTCCCCAAAATCATATCATAAAAATAAAAATAAATACTCAATCTGTTGCCATGGAAACCAGAAGTCATGAAATGCGGCCCCGACTTTGTAGTACTCACTTAAAATGAACTGAACACCTGCTTCCATTATCTGTGGCTTGACATAATTATTGAATTGAAGTAAATTCATAATTTTTTTTCATGAAAGTGATGAAATACAATGAGTTAATTGTAAAATCATTAATAACAATGGAAACTGGTATTATACATCTCAGTTACTTCACCATCACTCATGCATTTTCTCAGTTTTTTACAAGATGAGAAATTCTTTGGATATGGATGACATCGTATATACCTGTCACATTTCTTCATTTAAATTGAATATATCTGGCAGAGAGAGTAAGAACCTTTTATTACCCTGGGTTCCCCCAGCGTCATTTCATCTGAAAAAACAGTCTGAGAGATTTTTGGAAAAAAGTTTTCCTGGCCTTAATACAGGTGTGGATGTGGTCAAGTGGGCCATTTTGTGTTCATATAGAGATGAACTAAAATGCGTTGTGGAATTGGGGATAGTTTGTTGTGTTTTTTATATTTTTTAATAGTTATGTCATAGATCGTTTGAATCATGAGGGGCTGTTTTCAAGCTGACTTTGCATTGTAATATCGCCCACATGGCTATCGTCCATGCGTTTCAAGGAAGACCAATAATGCGTATGGCAATTGCTTTTATGCAGTGCATCTATTCTCAGAAGCAGTCTAACAACGCTAATTACAATTATGCAAGTTCTCAACCCTTTTCTGACGCTCAGTTTACCAAATTGCCATTGAGAAACAGCACTTGAAGTTGATCTGACAGGTGTCAAAGCTGATTGCACTTTGATCTTTAGGGGCCGACCAGATGATCTTTGGGGGGGGCTAAGGATATTTGGTGAAAAAAAAAAGATTGTTTCCCACTCGACAAAGAAAAAAAAAGTTTGTTCAGCACATGGAAATAAAAAACAAAGTTTGTTTCCACCTGTAGCTAGGGTACCGTAATGTTAAAATTCCGATAAAAACGTTTGTTGCGAGTTGGCAAGCAAAAAAATTGTTCGTCGACGCACCGCAAAAAAAAAAAGTTTGTCCCGGGGGTAAAGTACATAGCCCCCCCAAACTATCATCTGGTCAGCTCCTTAGATTTCATCAGATCGAAGTACATTATCATTTCGTATTTAGTCTGATGACATATGACTAAGATTACGAGTTAAGACTGAGATTAAAGACTAAGACTGAGATAGTGATAGTAAATTTCCAAGTGCTCTCACACAGTGGGATTTTGATGTATATAAGCCAAATTTAACATGTAATTTTATAGACCAACCTACATGAAGTAACAGGCTCGTTTTCTTTTAAGTTCAGGCCCGAGGGGGGTAGTCGCAAAAAAAAGTTCACTTGCTCTCATGGAGTCGGCTTTTGATGTATAAAAGCCAAAATTAACATGTGTATTTTATAGACCAACTAGCATCCTGTAAAGGGCTCCTTTTATTTTTAATGTCGTAAAGACCCGAGGGGGGGTCTCGTAAAAAAATTTTTTTTTCTGCTAATTATATTGCTGGGGGTAACCTCGGGGGAAGGTACATTGAAATTCTATATTTTACAACGCCCGAGGGAGTCACCTCGGGGAGGGGATACTCGCAAATATAATTTTTTTTTTTTTGGTAATTATAGCCTATTGCTAGGCTTGGGGTCACCTCAGTGGGAGGTATATTGAAAATTTTATATTTTGCAAGGCCCGGTGGGGTCACCTCGGTTGGGGGTACTCGCAAAAAAATGAATTTTTTTTTTTGCTAATTATATTGCTAGGCTGGGGGTCACCTCAGAGGGAGGTACAATGAAAATTCTATATTTTACAAGGCCCAAGGGGTCACCTCGGCCGGGGGGGTACTCGCAAAAATTTTTTTATTATATTGCTAGGCTGGGGGTCAGGGAGGTACATTGAAAATTCTATATTTCCATAGGCCCGAGGGGGTCACTTCGGGGGGGTACTCGCAAATAAAAAATTTTTTTTGCCAATTATATTGCTAGGCTGGGTGTCACCTCGGGGGAGGTACATTGAAAATTCTATATTTTAAAAGGCTGCAGATGGTCAACTCGGGGGGAGCACTCATAAGAAAAAAAAATTTGTTGTATCACTAGGCTGGGGTCACCTCTGGGAGTACTTATCAAATTATACATTTTACAGGGCCCGAGGGGGTCACCTCAGCAGGGGGGGTGCTCGCAAAAAAATATTTTTTGCTAGTTATATTGCTAGGCTGGTTGTCACCTCGGGGGAGTACTTACAGAATTTTAAATTTTACAAGACCTGAGGGGGTCATCTAGGCGGGGGGGGAGACTTTGCCAGGTATATTGCTAGGCTCGGGGTCATCTCGGGGGAGGTACTTTTAAAATTTTTTATTTTACATGGCCCGAGTTCATTTACTGCACTTGTCCTTTCACAACATCTGTATCCAGTAAATTCTACTAATACTCTTAATATTGACCTACATCTTGACTTCCTGTCACTGCCAAAATACTTCATATGTTCTATGTAACGCAGTGGCCAAATGGCAAAGATTCTCTCAAAACAGAAATTCATTCCTCACTTCTTCGTCAAAGCTTACCATTTACATTACCCCACCAAGTCAATTTTCAAAAAATTATTTCAGCTCCGATCGAAGAACATTTTAGCACCGCGCCGGTTCTAGTTTTTACCTCTATGATCTGATTTCTTTGGGATCATTTGTAAATTACCTCAATATCAACTGACCTAGATATCAGATTGGACAGAACTTATGGAAAACCCATCGTAAAGAACAAAAAGTCTGAATCATCTGAACCAATATCATGTTTCTGTATTAAATATCGCAAAAGTTATGGCAAGTTGGAGAGAACTTTTGGAAAACCCCTCGTATGATATGAAATTCTTGCATATTCTTTGATTTTAAGTGAAAATTTCACAAGAAATAGTTTGAATATAAAAAAAACCAGGAGAATATATGGAAAAATGTTGGTAGTCTGATGGCAGGCCAGGAAAGCCCACTTTATCCGTCCAATGACTTCAAAAATATTTTTCTGGTAGATAAGCTCCTGCTAATCTTCTTCTTCTTGAGGCAAAAAGTTGACTAAACATCCCAAATTTAGGTTTTGGTGTATATCTTACCATGGCCGGCACATGACCTTCCAAAAAATTTTTAAAAAGTGGTTCAACTGACCCCACCCACGAGGCTAGTTGAACCATCCAGTGAGGTTAGTTGAACCATTGGAAGGATGATGGGTGAAGTGTGGGGCTGCTGCTGTCCTTTATTTTTGCAAAAATGTTGAGCTAGGACCAGAGCATGTTTAGCCTAAACTTGATATGTCTCACACATTTCTTTCTGTTCAAAGAATAGCCTGGGGCCAGTTGAATCATTAGAGCTCATGAAGTCAAAATCACTATAAATTTGACTTGTTGGTTCCTCATGGGCAGTGGCGTGTTTAGGGGGGCCCTAAATTAATATGGAAGAGATAGGAAAGGCTGCGGAGCGTCTCGTATTCACCCCATGTAATGGCCCACCCTCAGGCCATTTCTGGATACACCCCTGCTCAGGGGATAACAGTTTTACTGTCCTTTGTGATCTCAGTCACTTAATGTCTTTCTTACTAATTAGAAGCCAGTAATTGCTTTAAAGATTTAAAAAAAAGTGAGATATTCCTTAAAATTGATCCACTAAAATTATCCCAGATTATCCAGGAGTTGAGACGTTTTTTGGCACATAAATCTAGATAATTATGTTTGCTACACCTTTGTAACTAAAATGACTATCATTCCAGCTGTGCCAAAGTCATTATAACACACACAAAATAATTAGAGTATAATTGAATAGCATACTTTTGGATATTTTACCTGATAACATTTTCCTTTCAGTAAAAAAGAGCAAAAGTGGAAGATGAGGACACTGGAAGAATGCCATGTAATGAACTAGGAAGTACCAGCCTTGATCAGGATATAAATGTAAGTGTCTAAAAAAACCTTTTCTTTGATACATATATATAACCCTTATCAAGATTAAGTAAGCTGTCCATCATTATCTTCATTTGCTCATATTATGTGAATTATTTTGTAACCAGTGCAGTAGGTTTGAGAGAGAGACACACAGAGATGATGCAGAGATATGAAGCAAGCGTCACTGTACCAATGTGATTTTGCATGATGCATTTGCTCATATTGATGTGAATTATTTGTACCCAGTGTTATGCAGTTGGTTTGAGAGAGAGAGAGGCACACAATGATTTTGCAGAGATATGAAGCAAGCGTCACTGTACCAATGTGATTTTGCATGATGCATTTGCTCATATTGATGTGAATTATTTGTACCCAGTGTTATGCAGTTGGTTTGAGAGAGAGAGAGGCACACAATGATTTTGCAGAGATATGAAGCAAGCGTCACTGTACCAATGTGATTTTGCATGATGCATTTGCTCATATTGATGTGAATTATTTTGTATCCAGTGTTACGCAGTTGGTTTGAGAGAGAGAGAGGCACACAATGATTTTGCAGAGGTATGAAGCAAGCGTCACTGTACCAATGTGATTTTGCATGATGCATTTGCTCATATTGATGTGAATTATTTTGTACCCAGTGTTACGCAGTTGGTTTGAGAGAGAGAGAGGCACACAATGATTTTGCAGACATATGAAGCAAGCGTCACTGTACCAATGTGATTTTGCATGATGCATTTGCTCATATTGATGTGAATTATTTTGTACCCAGTGTTACGCAGTTGGTTTGAAAGAGAGAGAGGCACACAATGATTTTGCAGAGATATGAAGCAAGCGTCACTGTACCAATGTGATTTTGCATGATGCATTTGCTCATATTGATGTGAATTATTTTGTATCCAGTGTTACGCAGTTGGTTTGAGAGAGAGAGAGGCACACAATGATTTTGCAGAGATGTGTAGCAAGCGTCACTGTACCAATGTGATTTTGCATGATGCATTTGCTCATATTGATGTGAATTATTTGTACCCAGTGTTACGCAGTTGGTTTGAGAGAGAGAGGCACACAATGATTTTGCAGAGATATGAAGCAAGCATCACTGTACCAATGTGATTTTGCATGATGCATTTGCTCATATTGATGTGAATTATTTGTACCCAGTGTTACGCAGTTGGTTTGAGAGAGAGAGAGGCACACAATGATTTTGCAGAGATATGAAGCAAGCGTCACTGTACCAATGTGATTTTGCATGATGCATTTGCTCATATTGATGTGAATTATTTGTACCCAGTGTTACACAGTTGGTTTGAGAGAGAGAGAGGCACACAATGATTTTGCAGAGATATGAAGCAAGCGTCACTGTACCAATGTGATTTTGCATGATGCATTTGCTCATATTGATGTGAATTATTTGTACCCAGTGTTACGCAGTTGGTTTGAGAGAAAGAGAGGCACACAATGATTTTGCAGAGATATGAAGCAAGCGTCACTGTACCAATGTGATTTTGCATGATGCATTTGCTCATATTGATGTGAATTATTTTGTACCCAGTGTTACGCAGTTGGTTTGAGAGAGAGAGAGGCACACAATGATTTTGCAGACATATGAAGCAAGCGTCACTGTACCAATGTGATTTTGCATGATGCATTTGCTCATATTGATGTGAATTATTTTGTACCCAGTGTTACACAGTTGGTTTGAGAGAGAGAGAGAGGCACACAATGATTTTGCAGAGATATGAAGCAAACGTCACTGTACCAATGTGATTTTGCATGATGCATTTGCTCATATTGATGTGAATTATTTGTACCCAGTGTTACGCAGTTGGTTTGAGAGAGAGAGAGGCACACAATGATTTTGCAGAGATATGAAGCAAGCGTCACTGTACCAATGTGATTTTGCATGATGCATTTGCTCATATTGATGTGAATTATTTGTACCCAGTGTTCGGAGTTGGCTAAGTTCGGAGAGAGAATGGAAAGGCACAAAGGTGACAGAAGGTTAAAATGATGACTCATAAGATATTGTGTCAAGCATTTTTGTTTTTGCTTTTTGATATTCTGCTAAGGTTAATATTTCATCACACAACATTTCTGTGTTACCTTCAGACATGCTCCTCAACAAAGAAAACCAAAGTGAAGTCTTATGCCAATGACCATTTGCAATGTGATGACCGATGCCATTTGAATGTACATCACGTGAGTCTGCTATTTTAGTCCTTTACCATGTTTAATTATTTCATATTAGGCTACAAATATCCTACTTATCACGGTGCCAACAATATAGATATGTTGGTTGCCGGATACGCAGGCAACAATGTGATCTCTTCGATGTCAGGGAGGGACAGTCTTCTTGACTCACCTACAGTGTACCTCAAATGAAGAGGTCCATCTAAACACAAGTACTCCATTAATTTCAAATATTAAATTCAGTTCATTGCATAAATTTGATATTTGCTATGTAAATTTTACATTTGTACCAAAGTAGTTGTTGTGAGATTATGATCTTTTTTTACATCACTGAGGTGACATCACAATACTTTGACATAGCAATCTGGTGATATCACAAAGCTTGTTAGATTGGTTGTTTCAATGCATCATGTTGTCAAAACGGATTGAAAAAGTTATCCGAGCTTTAACATTGTAAAAACAACCCCAAAACAACATGAAAATGTGACAAACAATGATTGACTTAATATTTATTGCTGTAAATAAAGCAATGGTCTCAACACCCCCCTCTAATGGCATGTGCAAGTGGCTGTTGGACAAGATGAAAATGCATTACATTTGGTGAAAAGTAGAAAGTGATTGAGTCATCATCCAATCCTGATCTTTTTAGCCCCCATTTTCGTGAAAATCACCATAAGAGCTCATAAAGTCCCAGGATTCAAACACTAATTTTTTATCAAATCGCTATAAATTTATCTTGTTGGGTCCTCGTGGGATAACTTTCCTTTGTAATCCCAGTCACTTAATGTGTTTCTGACTAATAAGAAGTAGGGCTCTCACGATTAACCGATTAATCACCGCCGATTCGATTTTATTAAAAAATCGATTCCAGTTTGCAAAATCAATTAAACTGTAATTTGCATGTTTCTATCTTGAAGACACTGTATGGCTCTAAAGTTCCAGGTGCTAAGTGTGAATTGCAACTGGATTGGTCAACTGGACTGGCTAATTGGATTGGTTGTACCTGATTGAAGTAGTTTAGAGAAAATGAAGTGTCAAGATGAATTGCAATTAGCATTTTCAATGGAATATCCAAGTCTCTAAGCTCTGCTTTAAGACAATGATGTGAAAAGGAAGAAAATTTTTCCCAGTACATAGAATGATGGGAAAACAGCGATTAATCGATTACGATTTTATTTTAGGCAATAGATTAATCTATTTTGAAATTCTGTAATCGTGATAGCCCTAATAAGAAGACAGTAATTGCTTCGATGATTTTTAAAAATGTGAGATATTCCATGAAATTGTTGCACTAAAATGACCCTAGATTTTCCAGTAGTTGAGACATTTTTTGCACTTAAATCTGGATAATTATGTAGGCTATCCCTTTATAACTAAAATAACTATCATTCCAGCTGTACCCAAGTCACTACAACACACAAAAAATAATAAAATGTTCTACTTGATAACATTTTCTTTTCAGTCCAAAAGAGCAAAAGTGGAAGATGAGGACACTGGAAGAATGCCATGTAATGAACTAGGAAGTACCAGCCTTGATCAGGATATAAATGTAAGCGTCTAAAAAAACCTTTTCTTTGATATATATATATAACCCTTATCAAGATTAAGTAAGCTGTCCATCATTATCTTCATTTGCTCATATTATGTGAATTATTTTATAACCAGTGCAGTAGGTTCGAGAGAGAGAGGCACACAATGATTTTGCAGAGATATGAAGCAAACGTCGCTGTACCAATGTGATTTTGCATGATGCATTTGCTCATATTGATGTGAATTATTTGTACCCAGTGTTACGCAGTTGGTTCGAGAGAGAGAGAGGCACACAATGATTTTGCAGAGATATGAAGCAAGCGTCACTGTACCAATGTGATTTTGCATGATGCATTTGCTCATATTGATGTGAATTATTTTGTACCCAGTGTTACGCAGTTGGTTTGAGAGAGAGAGAGGCACACAATGATTTTGCAGAGATATGAAGCAAGCGTCACTGTACCAATGTGATTTTGCATGATGCATTTGCTCATATTGATGTGAATTATTTGTACCCAGTGTTACGCAGTTGGTTTGAGAGAGAGAGAGGCACACAATGATTTTGCAGAGATATGAAGCAAGCGTCACTGTACCAATGTGATTTTGCATGATGCATTTGCTCATATTGATGTGAATTATTTTGTACCCAGTGTTACGCAGTTGGTTTGAGAGAGAGAGAGGCACACAATGATTTTGCAGAGATATGAAGCAAGCGTCACTGTACCAATGTGATTTTGCATGATGCATTTGCTCATATTGATGTGAATTATTTTGTACCCAGTGTTACGCAGTTGGTTTGAGAGAGAGAGAGAGGCACACAATGATTTTGCAGAGATATGAAGCAAGCGTCACTGTACCAATGTGATTTTGCATGATGCATTTGCTCATATTGATGTGAATTATTTGTACCCAGTTTTGCGCAGTTGGTTTGAGAGAGAGAGAGGCACACAATGATTTTGCAGAGATATGAAGCAAGCGTCACTGTACCAATGTGATTTTGCATGATGCATTTGCTCATATTGATGTGAATTATTTGTACCCAGTGTTACGCAGTTGGTTCGAGAGAGAGAGAGGGGCACACAATGATTTTGCAGAGATATGAAGCAAGCATCACTGTACCAATGTGATTTTGCATGATGCATTTGCTCATATTGATGTGAATTATTTGTACCCAGTGTTACGCAGATGGTTTGAGAGAGAGAGAGGCACACAATGATTTTGCAGAGATATGAAGCAAGCGTCACTGTACCAATGTGATTTTGCATGATGCATTTGCTCATATTGATGTGAATTATTTTGTACCCAGTGTTACGCAGTTGGTTTGAGAGAGAGAGAGGCACACAATGATTTTGCAGAGATATGAAGCAAGCGTCACTGTACCAATGTGATTTTGCATGATGCATTTGCTCATATTGATGTGAATTATTTTGTACCCAGTGTTACGCAGTTGGTTTGAGAGAGAGAGAGAGGCACACAATGATTTTGCAGAGATATGAAGCAAGCGTCACTGTACCAATGTGATTTTGCATGATGCATTTGCTCATATTGATGTGAATTATTTGTACCCAGTTTTACGCAGTTGGTTCGAGAGAGAGAGAGGCACACAATGATTTTGCAGAGATATGAAGCAAGCGTCACTGTACCAATGTGATTTTGCATGATGCATTTGCTCATATTGATGTGAATTATTTTGTACCCAGTGTTACGCAGTTGGTTCGAGAGAGAGAGAGGCACACAATGATTTTGCAGAGATATGAAGCAAGCGTCATTGTACCAATGTGATTTTGCATGATGCATTTGCTCATATTGATGTGAATTATTTGTACCCAGTGTTACGCAGTTGGTTTGAGAGAGAGAGAGGCACACAATGATTTTGCAGAGATATGAAGCAAGCGTCACTGTACCAATGTGATTTTGCATGATGCATTTGCTCATATTGATGTGAATTATTTGTACCCAGTGTTACGCAGTTGGTTTGAGAGAGAGAGAGGCACACAATGATTTTGCAGAGATGTGAAGCAAGCGTCACTGTACCAATGTGATTTTGCATGATGCATTTGCTCATATTGATGTGAATTATTTGTACCCAGCGCAGTTGGCTAAGTTCGGAGAGAGAATGGAAAGGCACAAAGGTGACAGAAGGTTAAAATGATGACTCATAAGATATTGTGTCAAGCATTTTTGTTTTTGCTTTTTGATATTCTGCTAAGGTTAATATTTCATCACACAACATTTCTGTGTTACCTTCAGACATGCTCCTCAACAAAGAAAACCAAAGTGAAGTCTTATGCCAATGACCATTTGCAATGTGATGACCGATGCCATTTGAATGTACATCACGTGAGTCTGCTATTTTAGTCCTTTACCATGTTTAATTATTTCATATTAGGCTACAAATATCCTACTTATCACGGTGCCAACAATATAGATATGTTGGTTGCCGGATACGCAGGCAACAATGCGATCTGTTCGATGTCAGGGAGGGACAGTCTTCTTGACTCACCTACAGTGTACCTCAAATGAAGAGGTCCATCTAAACACAAGTACTCCATTAATTTCAAATATTAAATTCAGTTCATTGCATAAATTTGATATTTGCTATGTAAATTTTACATTTGTACCAAAGTAGTTGTTGTGAGATTATGATCTTTTTTTACATCACTGAGGTGACATCACAATACTTTAACATAGCAATCTGGTGATATCACAAAGCTTGTTAGATTGGTTGTTTCAATGCATCATGTTGTCAAAACGGATGGAAAAAGTTATCCCAGCTTTAACATTGGAAAAACAACCCCAAAACAACATGAAAATGTGACAAACAATGATTGACTTAATATTTATTGCTGTAAATAAAGCAATGGTCTCAACACCCCCCTCTAATGGCATGTGCAAGTGACTGTTGGACAAGATGAAAATGCATTACATTTGGTGAAAAGTAGAAAGTGATTGAGTCATCATCCAATCCTGATCTTTTTAGCCCCCATTTTCGTGAAAATCACCATAAGAGCTCATCAAGTCCCAGGATTCAAACACTAATTTTTTATCAAATCGCTATAAATTTACCTTGTTGGGTCCTCGGGGGATAACTTTCCTTTGTAATCCCAGTCACTTAATGTGTTTCTGACTAATAAGAAGTAGGGCTCTCATGATTAGCCGATTAATCACCGCCGATTTGATTTTATTAAAAAATCGATTCCAGTTTGCAAAATCAATTAATCTGTCATTTGCATGTTTCTATCTTGAAGACACTGTATGGCTCTAAAGTTCCAGGTGCTAAGTGTGAATTGCAACTGGATTGGTCAACTGGACTGGCTAATTGGATTGGTTGTACCTGATTGAAGTAGTTTAGAGAAAATGAAGTGTCAAGATGAATTGCAATTAGCATTTTCAATGGAATATCCAAGTCTCTAAGCTCTGCTTTAAGACAATGATGTGAAAAGGAAGAGAAATTTTCTGTAATTGTGATAGCCCTAACAAGAAGACAGTAATTGCTTTGAAGATTTTTATAAATGTGAGATATTCCATGTAATTGTTGCACTAAAATGACCCTAGATTTTCCAGTAGTTGAGACATTTTTTGCACTTAAATCTGGATAATTATGTAGGCTATCCCTTTATAACTAAAATAACTATCATTCCAGCTGTACCCAAGTCACTACAACACACAAAATATAATTAGATGTTTTACCTGATAACATTTTCTTTTCAGTCCAAAAGAGCAAAAGTGGAAGATGAGGACACTGGAAGAATGCCATGTAATGAACTAGGAAGTACCAGCCTTGATCAGGATATAAATGTAAGTGTCTAAAAAAACCTTTTCTTTGATATATATAACCCATATCAAGATTAAGTAAGCTGTCCATCATTATCTTCATTTTCTCATAATAATGTGAACTACATTTTTTAAAGCTGTAGATATGAAACTTGTTAAGCCGATGCGTTTCAGGCTTTATTTGATAAATATATGATTCCTTCAATGTGGAAAACTTCTGAAATTGTACCTGTGCCTAAAGTAAAAATTCCACAAGTTAAAAATGATTAAAGGCCTGTTGCCTTGACCTCTGTATTAATGAAATGTTTGGAGAGTTTTGTCAAAAAGTGCTTATGTAAGCAGGTTCAACATCTGTGTGACAAACTACAGTTTGCCTACAGCGAAGGCAGAAGTGTTGATGATGCTGTGATAACTTTGTTGAGTTCTGTTAGCTTACGTATGGATAAAATTAAAACTTATTCTAGAATTTTGTTCATTGATTTTTCAAGCGCTTTCAATACCATCAAGCCACACATCATGATTCGCAAACTTTATGACATGAATGTAAACAGTAATCTTATAAAGTGGATTTTCGACTATTTAACTTTGAGGCCACAGTATGAAAGACAAGGTCATGTGAAATCAGACATTGTTTTAACGAATGCAGGTGCCCCACAGGGATGTGTATTATCCCCACTTTTGTTTACATTGTACACAAATGACTGTATTAGCAATTCCAACAGCTGTATTATGCTTAAATATGCTTAAGGAACTGATAAAGGATTTCAGGAAAGATTGTAATGATCATGCTGCATTGATTGTTAAGAACGAGAATGTTGATATTGTTGAAAGTAATAAATACCTTGGAGTGTTTATCGATAACAAACTTTTTTTTTTCACAAAATTGTCAACACTTGGTATGTTAAATGTATACGCAGAGTTTGTTATCTAAGGCAACTAGTCAGTTTGAGGGTTAGTCAAGAAATTTTGACACTGTTCTATAAATCTATTATTGAATCGGTTCTATCATTCAATATTATCTCTGAATTAGTTTGAACCCTGTGCTGCGAAGTTTGTTTGAGAGAGAAAGAGAAAAGCACACAATGATTTTGCAGAGATATGTAAATATCTCTAATCGCATCATAAATTAAAACCATTTGCCATTTTTCACCTTTTTGAGAAATTATATTACATTTCTGGTCCCTTTCGTATGAATACATTATAGAAGGGAACACAGTCTCAAAAAATAGTGAGTGAAAGCACTGAATAACCTCTTCATCCTCTGTAAGATTTGGCGCAGCCAATTCAATTGAAAATTTGGTTGCATTTCACTTTTAATCGGAAATTTGCATTATTCACAGTGCTTGAAATATACAGAAAATAGATCACGTCATCAATTGTGCACACTAGAACCAATTGTCGCTCTATTCAACAGTGATTATTGTGTTAATTGTAACAGCCATAATATATGTGTCTTTGTTTGATTTATAATTAGATTTTTCTGGCTTTCGCTCCAGCTCTACCTGTTGACAGAGAAATCCTCATTGGAGGCTGAGGCGGCTAATCACTTGAGGAAATGTAAGTGTGCCTAAGTCTTACCCTACCAAAGATTTGATGCGATAAACATATTGTGGTTGTAATTAGGGTGTGCCAATTTTTTTTGCAAATGCAAGAAGGCTTAGTGCTAAAATACATCATGTTACCATACTTAAGCTGCTCCCAAAATTAAGATACACATGACTTTTTCTTGCTGGGCAAATTTTTTGAAAAGGTCTTAATTAGGTTTAAGCTTATCAATTTTTGCAACACAGCATTCTACATGCCATGGTTGGAAAGGTATCAAAATGTCATTCACTTTGCATACCAACAACATTGGTCTAAAATGATATCTCAGCTCCTGTCAGAATAATTTCACCTTTTCAAAAAAAAGTTTTTATTTAACTGACAATTGCTCTTGATTCTCCAAACAGTGGCATGACGTAATAACACTGTTTTTATAACTATTGATCATGAAAATTCCTGTGTTATGGGCTGTGAGGCTTTCATGTAAAATTGTAAATCTATTACAAATCACTGAAAATATCTGAGGCAGGATGTTACATGTCATATTGTATTTTCATTAGAATTGATTACAGGTAAACATGAGAGGTACCTCTTAATCGTTCTGCAACACTTTCATAATAGGCATAGATGGCAGGGGATAGAATTGGAAATGCAATTTCCTGTGGAGTTTTTGGGAAAAGAATTTAAATTTAGATCGGTAGCCATTTAAGGGCAGTTTGGTAAATATCTCCATTTTCGAGAAGCTATACATGTCATTGGTTGTACTTTGTTCATTTGCATTCAGAAGTCCTGGCAATTTCTTATCAAATATTGTGTTTCATGTACTGCCACTTAATCTGATCACTGCAGCTATCTTTCTTAATTTCATTGTAGGGCCTACATTGTAATATTTATCAATTCCTCCATCTATCCTTTCATCCATAATCTTTTATTTCCCAAAAATGCACTGTTGTACATGGATCTACAGATGTGATTTTTGTGTCTTAGTAAGGATTTATGCCCACTAAGCAAATATGAACACATAGAAAAATCTCTGTAATATGTACAGTATTATTAAGAACTGTGTGAATATACCAATAGTTATTCATATCACGTAGCTCAAACTTTGCACCTTTTTTGACCGCAAATGAAAAACTGACTGCAGCATAAATATCAGAGTCCACATGGCTTCTTGATCATCGGGGGGTTCATCCCCCAACTTCACCGGTATTTCCATCTAATAATATCAGTTTGCATGTGGTTGTACACACAAGCACCAGAATCCCTGTCTCTGTTGGGGACTGACAAGTGGCAGCAGAATGCTGACAGTCCCTGGAAAATCGTATTGGCACAGTGCCCCTGAGCAATGTTTAAGATTTAAAAAAAAAAGGCGAGAAAATGAATAGCACCCGGCTATAGAGCAAGGTCAGGAGAACATTTTTAGACAAAAACTAAAAAATTCTGTTGGGGAAATTTTGAGTTATATCGATTTTAAATTTTTTGGTTTACCACACTCATATTTCAATGCTGAAACCGGGGCATAGGCCTTGAAGGAAATGTTTTAGATCAATTGCAGGGACAATTGTTGATGGAAAGACAATATCATTGATTTCTTTAACCATTGCATTTGTGTAAAACATTTTTTTGCCTAAATATAGAGTGTGACAAACACATGTGACTGTTTGCTTCAGACCAATAGTACAGTGATGGGCAAGTTAGTAGCCTTCCAACATTGTCAGCGGTAATCAGACTAAATCAGTGGGATTGTTTCTGAGTAGCTCTGAGTGGTTAATTGTATATAGGTTGGATTTGAGCTATATTGATTAGACCTATATTGAGAATGTTTTACGTAAACACGCCACAGAATGTTGTTTACTGTGTTGTTATAAGTCATATCTGTGAAGTTTCATTTACCAACATCCTCAATGGTCTTTAGGTGCAGAAATTACCTTTCCGCATTTCCCTTTCCCAACAATTTTTATTAGATAACTAATTTTTTTTTTTTGTCCCACCATTGCTCAATGATCTACATACACCGTTGTGTGCACACTCATGACAATTCAAGCATGTTTCAATGCCAAATCTCTG
Source organism: Platynereis dumerilii (assembly GCA_026936325.1). Lineage (NCBI taxonomy): Eukaryota > Metazoa > Annelida > Polychaeta > Phyllodocida > Nereididae > Platynereis > Platynereis dumerilii. Next base: position 7,743,076 of record JAPTHN010000025.1, on the reverse strand, counting down.
TTTAGTATAAATATCAAGCTAATTAGGGTGTCGCCTGTATAATATGTTAGTCTAGAATCTCTGGAAGTCTTTTCAATTCATTTTTTCATCCTAAAATTAATACACTCAATGTCACTCATGCAGTCAACGTTAATACATACAATGTCATACATACGGTTCCAAGACAAAACAAGCCATCCTTTAGTTTATTATATATATATCATTTATTCATGCTCAAAATAGGCATAGTGTACAAATATAAAATGCATTGAAAAATTATGTAAAAGTGAAAATGATAGGAGGTACATTAATATTCTAAAATGTCTTGAAGGTCGTCACAAAGAAAGTTATCTATCACAGACTTTTGCAGCAGAGCATCTCGTACCTCGTACCTCAATTATCTGAGCAATAGTTTGTTGGCCATTTTCAGATAAATCAATTTTAAAATCATGCAATTTAAAACCATTGAAACGATCCATGTAATTAGAACCATATCTCTCAAATATTTGCTGCATATTTTGACAAACTATGCTAGCACTGTCTATCAACATTGTCACTGCCAATGATGCAACTCGTGCATTCTTGCTGATCATCATGTTCGAATGAAGTCTGTAAAAACGTTTGTAAACCTGGTCCAACACATGTTGCCTGTTAATGAAGCGTTGCAGGTATTTTGTGTGTGTGCAACGCGGCAAACCAAATACCCGCCGTACACCTTGGTTCCATGTGGTCACATCTCTACGAACTTCAGAGTCACTGAGCTGCCAGGCTTCTGAACCATATAAATGAGAGCACTGACTGTTGAAAATTTCTCTCTTAATTGCAGGATCCACTTTCATAAATGTTGAGAGTACATAGTTTGTTCGACCAATCAGATCACCCCTTTTATGAGCAATTTCATCTGCCTCTTTTAGGTCGCAACTGATGTAATTTCCGAGATGTTTGGTGACATCAACCCACTTAATGACTTGTCCAGCAATATATACGTCTGGTGGAGTACTTCGAGATCTTGTGATGTGCATTGCAACCGATTTTGTGGGATTATAGCGCACTCCAAATTCTTTGCCGAACAGTTCGCACTCATTGAGCATCCTCTTGAGTCCTTTTACAGTCGGACTCAGTATTGCAAGATCGTCGGCGTAGCTCAGAGCTCCAAAATAATTGTTACCGAGTCTGCATCCCGAGCCACATACTTCAAGGCGTCGCAAAAGAACATCCATGTAAATGGTGAATAACACTGATGAGGCTATTCCGCCCTGCTTTTCACAATTAAGAATTCCAAATTGCTCTGAGAAACAACCATTCCACACAGTCTGCAAAATCTGTCTTCTATAAGAGTCAAGAAGTATCCGAATGGCCACTGCAGGAATATTCCTTAAAATATTAAATAATTTTTCATAACTGAGTCTATCAAAAGCCTTGCTCGCATCAATCATCCCGACAAACACCTCGCTTCTGCTTTGCAAATAATATCTGGACACTTCCTTTAGGGCTAATGTGCACATAGTCGTTCCGTGTTCACTTTTGAAGGCATATTGCATTTCTGAGGTACTCAATAAATCAGCATACTTTCGCAAAATTATAATATCATGTATTTTTGATAAACAGGAACTAAGAGCGATGCCTCTGTAATTATCACTGTTGCATAAATCTGACCGAACATCTTTTGGTATTGATGACACTGAAGCGAGCAGAAGCTCATCTGGCACGTGACCATGTCTGGTTGCGGTTGTAAGCTACAGGGCTAAAATCAGATGCAGTCTTTTTGGTGCACATTTGATATGATCAGAGATGAGTCCTTTTGTTCAATCACTCTTCCCACATTTCATCTCATTGATAGCTTTTGAAATTTCACTTTGAGTAATGACGCAGTCAGTGAGCTGGTCATTTTCTGTATTTTGACGCAGGTACTCAGTTATGTATTCCTCACTGGAAGGCACAGATGTGTATAAAGCTTGGTATTTCTCCCTGAACAGATTAGCGATACAGATGTCCCTGCGTTATAAGACCACCCCTTCTGCTGTCATTAAGCGGTCTCTTGTGGGGGTGCGGTCTCTCGTCGGGGTGCAAAATGCACTAAAAATGATACTTGGTGCGGGAGAAAGGCAGTCACATAAGGCAAGGCGGTCTTACAACAGGGGGTCTTATAACGCAGGGACCACCGTATCTGCATATTCTGTCCTGCCATCTATCATGGGTGCCACTGTTCTTGTTCGTCTCATTTTCTTTACCTCACTCCAGAAATCTCTGCTTTTGTCATTAACAACATTTGCAGCCATTCTTTCCAGTCTTGTATATTTCTCACGACGGGTTAACCTGCGTGCAGCATAGTGATACAGTCTCTTGGCCTCCCGCATCATCTCATAAGTTGGACCATCATTTGGCTCCCCTTCAAGCAGCCACTTAGTATGCCAATAAAGAGAGTCATCTTTGTACGGTTTAACTAATTCTGTCCACTTTGCTTTTTGTTGAGATATCCTTTTATGTTTAGGAAAGCACGTCTGTCCTGCCTTCAAGCAACACACACTAATCATCAATCTGATGTCTATGATCTGTATCAACAAAATGAAATTCCAAGCAATAAGCAGCTGCAGGAACTTGGCCAGCCTTCAAGAGTCTATTCAAGTGCTTCTGATAATTATCAACATGCAAATCCATCACTTTGTGCCATGCGATGCGAGCTTCCAGGTGAGCGTTGTCAGTCTCCACATGGCGCATTGCCTGAATATGTGCGAGATCAAGGTCAAGATTGATGGGCTGATGATTAGACATATTGTCATGCAGTTTCAAGACATCCATTGACTTAACTGAAGCCATCACATTATCAGAACATAGAAAATGATCAATTTGTGACCTAGCAGTCATATTAGTTGCAATATAAGTGTCCACACGTTTATCCATCCAAGCGTTGGCCATCAGATTTCTATACATTAGAGAAAATAAGGTGTTGGGTGTGGGCATTGTTACGCTTAAAGTCAACATTAAAGTCACCACCAAGAATAATAAATCCAGGAGCGTCACGACCAATCATCATTTCTATTTGATCACATACATCCATAAAACGGGCGTCAACATTATTAGCACTGTAACTGTCATTAGGTATATACACATTGCATATCAACGCTTCAGATGACCAAACTGCAAGTTTCACAGCACATAACCTTCGGTGGTCTGCCGCAGAATGGCGAGTCCACCTGATTGTCTGCCTGGCAATCATTTGACAGTCTCATCAACTCCACAAACGGTACGCACCAGGTAATCCGGATGGATTGTTAACACCTTATGTACTGTCGATCTAATAGTAAAAGCCTCTTGTCAGAGCAAGATATCCGGTTTTTCACTCTTGAGAAGATCACGGATGAACTGCATCTTAAGCACAGACATCCCTGTACTGTTATACAACAGGATCTTAAACCCCATTTTGGTTTGTATGGTTTGCTTGGCTTTTTCTCAGAATAAAAATATCCCACTTTGATGCCACTGTGCCACATGTCAGGAGACATGACCTTACTCTTTTCTTTTGTTGGAATGGTTATCTTAAACGATCTGGTCCTCCACTCAGGTCTTGACAGCATTGTAACCTCCTGTACAGTCACACCTTCAGCTTCAATGGCATCTTTAATGTCCTCGGACTCACTCTGAGGGGAGACATTCCATATTTTAATGTCCATCACAGTGGGTCCAGCAGTAACTGATTGGGATCCAGATTGCCGAGCACCTATGACAACAGGCTTGTTGCCTCGCCTACGATTATCCCTACGGCCTTGATGTTGCCATCCAGTGTTACCTGCAGCAGGCATCACCATATTATTGGTAGGTGCTGAAGATGATCTATTGTTTTCTGTAAAATGCCCAGGAGGCTTCTCAGGAGCCTGATGTACTTGCTGCTGCCTCAAATGTTCTTCAGATGGAGCACTTTCAGCAGGTTTTGGCTTTGGCCCTTGTGGCTGTCTCACATCCCTCGGCTGTTGTGCTGAAGCTTCTCCACCACTGACCTCTTGCGCTGGCGCAGTCACTGCTGCATAGGTTGGCTTGTTTTCCAGGGCAGTAATCTTGGTCTGCTGGGTCTTGAGGTCTTTGCTTTTGCAGCTAACCTTGGATTCCACTTGTTTTAACTGGTTTTCCATGCGAATCACTCGATCCATTATTGCAAGCCAGCTCTGCTCCTCTGGAGATGCCTTTGGAATTTTTCTCACATCATCGGCCACGAATATCGGTGCTGCAGTCTCATCATCACCTAAGTTCTGCAGCTCAACCATCTGCAGTTCAACAACAACACACTGTTGTTGGCAGCTTTTTTCCCAAACAGTGCTATTTTTCAGGTGAAAATTCCTTGCCACCACTAAAATGGTACTAAATCCATATTTTCAGAAATTAAAATTTTGCAATGTCAATTGCATTTATGCTCACACACAATCCTGAGATTTTTGGTAATTGTACAATTTGTACTCCTTCAAGATCCACACGAAAAGTCCATTAACGTTTCTCAGCTCTGCTAGCTTGTCAAGTCTCAGGTAATCCTATTAGCATTGTGAACAGATTACATTATTAACATGATTTTTTAAAGACAGTAGTTCTATTCATGCTCTGTGACTGTATTGATTATTCATAAATATCAATGATATAAAATATCCTAAAAGCTACCTCTGAGACTACATTTTGTCATGAAAACACTGCAAAAGACTAAAAAGAAAGGCTGACCTAAATTCAAACCCACACAGAAGCAGTTGAAGAAACAATAGAGTCCATTTAGCAGGGTTAAATACATAGTATTTTTGACAAACATACAGTAAAGTGAGTTTATCACACACTGCACATTAATGTTTGATAAAAGATGTTTCACACACATATTATAGTCACAGTGATTAAAGAATACTGTCTTTCCTTCAAAAACTGTATCTGTGAATTACTTATATAACTTGTATCCACTTTTATGACCCCTCTTTTAGGCAAATTTGGTATGACTCAAAATTTTCCCAACAGAATTTTTTTTTCGTTTTCGTCTTAAAATGTTCCCCTGACCTTGTTCTACAGCCGGGTGCTATTCGTCTTCTCGTTTTTTTTTTTAATCCTAAAGATTGCTCAGGGGCACTGTGTTGGGTCAACAATAATTTGATCGGTTTTTGACAGATCACAAGATCAGGTCGCACAACAGCTATCCATATTACTACGCCAAAGTACATTCACAAAGCATGGTTGCTGGCAAAGATACAGTCAACCGCTTTGAATGAAAATGTTTGGAAATCATGACTCAAACAGAAAGTTTTGAAACTTCAGCATAAACTTTGCCTGTGAAAGGGATGAATTTACTCATCAGAAGTTTGATGGTATTCGATCTACTTATGCCAATTAGTGCATGTTAAATTGTGGTCAGAAAAGTGTCCAAAAAGAATGCTCTCTCACTTATTCACGTGTCCATACAAAGCCAATTTTGCTTTGTGACATCAAAAATGCTCATTTGTATTTATTCTGTTACTTCATGGAGATTCATTAACTCGGACAACAATATAATTTAAAATTTCATAAAAGCTGTGTAACACTCAACAAAATGTTTTGTCCATGCCACAAGTGGCCCCCTCTATACTGGCATTATATGTGAGCTACAATGTATACATCCTCCATGATAAAAAATAGTTCCAACTTAACTGGGTATTTACAAGCTGTCTACTTAAAATTGAAGCCATCCAAAGTCAGATTAGACACTTACAGAGTTTTTGATGGAACCTGGTTTTTTCCACACTGTCCTGGTTTCCTCCAAAGATTGAAATTCTGTTGACCGCTCACAGGAGCTCGTGAATTTTGCACCCTAGGTGGCAGTAAATAGCGGTCAACTTGTACTCAGCCAGAATCCTTTAACTACAGGGAAACAAGAAGTGTACCGAAAGGATCATGTGATTTGTGGCTCAGGTGGTCTTGTGACAAGTAATTTTTCTAAGCACCATTTAGCACTGAATGTAAATATCTGCCAAAGTGAAGACAACAATTGGTTATCACTTTTCATTGGGCAATAAATAAGTGATCAAGTTCAACAAAGCAAAGATTACATAGTTTCACAGTTAGGGTAATGTGGCTGTCTGACATTGCCAGACAATGCACTGTCTTCTGTCCTGTAAAGATTACCAATATTGTAAAATATTATTCCATTTTAAGGTGGCTCGATACTCGTGAACTTTCTAAGATAGGATTTCTCAAAAATAATTTAGAATGACCCAAAATATAGTTTATAGCAAGGATATGTAAAAAAAAGTGGTCCCAACCAGCCTTTGTTTCAAAATATTTGAGGTTATGTACAAGAAAGTCAGTCCACACACATCTGAAAAACTCAATTTTTTCTTATTTTTTTTACTGTGAAGTTTGCCCTGCTGCCATTCAGTGGTCATGCATGCCATATTATGCAATGAAGCATTAAATTAAAGAAGATACTTTCATGGAAAAGCTGATAACAATTTCAAAGAGATATATTTAATTTAAATGGCTTTCCAAGGGGCTCGGAATAAAAATATTGATTTTGACAATTTAAACTTTTTTCATAAACCATGGCGCAAAAAAAAATTGGCTGGATAGGATTTCTCATTTCTTTGTCATTTATTTCTAAATATTATGAGGAACAATAAAAAGCATAAAAAAAGGTATCCTACCGCGATGGATTTTGATATAAAAATTTATTTGTATCTCAAAGTCATTTTTGAGAAATTAGACCTGCTTGCCGAAAATTGCCTGTAAAAATATTCTATTCAGATTATAAAGCTGAAACTCTGTTTGATTGCAGTCCTCTTCACAGCGCATCTAATGCTTTTAACCAGAAGTCTCTAACCCTAATAGAAGTGGCGCAAATAGCAAATTAAGCGGCCGTTGCTCGGAATTATAAAAGTCCAAAAAAGCAGCTCACAGAGCTCAGCAGGCAGCTGTTGCTATGGTGACGCCGCCATTGCTGGATCATGAGTAGTGAGCCACCTTAAAGTGATTTTTCTACATACGTATAGGCCTAATAAGAAATAACTGTCATCAGCTCTATCAACTGACAAAATAGCTGAGTGAATGACTGAATCAATTGGGTGAGGGCTAGCCAAGTGGCAGTGTGCTGGCCTGCCAATTGATGGGTCCAGAGTTCAAATCCAGCCCTTCTAGTAATGGATAATGACCTTATAAAAAATATACATAATCAAATGTATATCGTAATGTCACAATCTGAAAACGGATGTTAATGGTCTTGGCTTTGCAGCACGCCCACCAGCCTCTGCCATGAAGTGGTTTAAAGTGTGCTCACCTGTGTGAATAATCTTTGACCTGGGTTACTGGGTGCTCACTTGCACATAAGCCTGAAACCGTTTTTGGATTTTGTCACCACAACAGTTTAAAATTTTTAATTTTTACATTTCCTGCTGACATAGCAACCATTGGTTCCGACTAAAGGGCCTCATCCCTCCACCACAAAAGAAAACATCAGGTTGAACTTTGGCATATTCATAAAACTTGAATACCTTAAATGCATGATTTGCATCAACTCAAATTTCACTTTTGAGAACTTGTATGAATCAATAATAAATCTTGCAGTCGAAGTATTTGATCTAAATTTATGCACAACTAAGAGAACATATGTAAAAAGTTATTCGTTTTTGATTTGATAACAATTCCTCTGATTTGCATTACAGGTGGTTGTTTCTGGTGAACGGAGAATACTATAAAAAGGGTGAAAGAAGTTTACTGCTATGAGCCAAACGTAGAAGGTGTGTATTTGTCCCAATGTCAGGCCAATTGCTTGTTTGGCATATTCAATTTGTGTCATATCTTTGACCTAAACCAACTTAAGACACCCAGTTCAAACCAATTTTGTCAAAATACGTCTCTATTATAATTAAAAACCTTGTCAAATACTAATTTTTTGACAAATTTAAGTTATTGAATGAGTGGTGTTATATAGCATTTCAAAAAAAAATCTGATGCCCAAACAAAACGCAGTCCCCATAATTCCAAATTTCAATAGTCAAGTAAGACGTATAGTCTAGCCAATGTGAATCCATCAAACTGAGCATCACAGTTTCAACTCAGTGTCAGAGTGAAAATTGGGTCTGGGAAAACCCATTCAAGTTTGGCATCACAGCCTCTCAGCCAATGGGCTGCCAGAACAAATACACATCACATAATCCATACTTTTACAAACAAAGCCTTCTGTTTATAGAAGTTCCATCAAAGTTTAAAGTTGTAAATTAGCAAGTTTGTAGATTAATCAAACAACTCTGTGGGGATTATAACAGTTGTCTACTGTGCATGCTCACATCTAGGCTAGTAGATCTAGCTGGGCAATGCCGTAAACTCAGATTTACAGGTTTGACACTTTAGCAGCTTGTGTAGCCCTACCACCATACCTTAGTTATTTCATTGTTATCCTGGCATGAGGCCAGGTAATAGGGGTATCAGACAAGCCACCAACAAAAGCTCCAATTGCAACAAGAGTTGGACTTCCGTAATATGGGGGTGAATTGGGACAGAATTGGCCGTTTTCCTGCCATAGCATTGGCACTAAACCTCCCAAAACTGTCAAAATAGTCTAAAATTATGTCCAGGCCGTAGATTTAACTATCCCTGAGAGCATTAACTGATACCTACATTTTTCAAGGATAAAGCCTAAGAAAACCACTGTCCCAATTCACCCCTCACTTTGGGGTGAATCGGGACAGGGACTTATCTAAAAAACTAGTACTCTCTGCCGTTTAATTGATTTATACTTATGAAGAAACATTAGAAAACATGCTTAGCATCCCAAAAAGTCACTTTTAGTAAAATTTTAAATTTATTATGTGGAAAATATTCAGTTATTAATTAAATGTAATAAATCCTTGTAAATTGGCAAAAATGTAGCTATCTGCTTATTTTACAGGTGATGGATAGTCTTGGACTAAATCCACAACAAATGATGCCAATTTCAACAATTTAAACCCAAATTCCATGGAAATAAGCTGGATTGAAAAGTAGTAAGGTTTTTTTAGGCCAGCTCTGTAACTCTGCAGCTCACTTGGATCCGAACCCCATGACCAAACAGGCAAAACCCCACATCTCAGCAACTCTTATGGTCTCTTAAAACTATTTAAATATATTTGGACTATAAACTCCTGATTTTTCCGCCTTTATTTGATGTTTTATTGAATATTTTTTTATCGGGTTCCAAAAGTACACATTTATCCATTTATCACTATTTTGGCGTAGTTTGAACTTCCTATAGCATTTCTACAAGATTAAAATGATTTTGCAGCATGGTAGTACCCCGTCCAACATTATTGTTTTAACATCCCATCACTAATTTTGTTTATTGAGTTATTTCTGGCTGCCGAAAGTTACACTAAAATAACTCTTAAACTGACTGTGCTTTACTGGCTTTTGAACATAGTCAGTACTAGAGTACCTAAGTTTATGATTTTTTCAGTAATTGGCCACAACTATATACTTGAAGTTTTGTGAAAATTTTATGTGTGTAGCTTCTATAGTTTTTGTGGTACAAGCAAAGTTTTGACCAGTGTGCAAAAATGTAAATTCTGCAGGGTAATGTTTAAGGTGCTGCAGTTCCGTAGTGCCTGCAGGTAGTATTGTGCAAATCGGTCTGCATCTTTATTGTAATACATTCTAGAAACGTGCAAAAAATCAAGTCCCTGTAACAAGTAGAAGTTATTGCTTTTGAAAGATTAAAATTCTTTCCTGGCTTGTCCTGATTCACCCCAGTGTCCCTTTTCACCCAATATTACGGTATATCAAAATATCAGCGTTTCGGACGTACATCGCTACACAAGCTGCTAGAGTGCCAAATCTGTAAATCTGAGTTTATGGAATTGCCCAGCTGCATTTGGCAGGATTAGAGTGGTCACTGCCTGTGATAGATCATTGGGATCACAAATGTAATGCTTCCTTCATTATAGCAATGTTTGAACTATGATGCATAGTTTACTGTCAGCCCATTGGCTATCAAGCTGTGATGCTGCGGTTGTAGGCGCTAACCCTGATAAAATGCTTTCTCTGACACTGATTTGAAACTATGATGCTCAGTTTGGTGGATTCACATTGGCTATAAGCCGGAGAATCTGACCGAGTTTAAAATGACATCACAGCTTGTAGTCAATTTACATATTATTGCAATGCTAGAATAGAGTCATCTCTGACATCACATTTCAACAGCATAGATAGAACTTCAGATTCCATGTAAATATGACGAGGTCTGTAAAACATATGAACAAGCATTTTAAAGCCCAATGCCAGAAGAATCAAGTCATTTTCACAACTAAATATGACAGGTGGTCGACTTTCAACTAATTTTGGTGGAGCAGGTCACATGTTCTTGAAAAAACTATATATGTGTTGAACAGTTGAAGCCAAAAATACTGTAAAAAAATACATCTACTTGCAGATTGTACAGATAGTTGTCTAACATCCATAGAAAGCTTTAGTTCAATATACAATTAATGGCAATAGTACAATTCTAAGTGCTTTAATTATCTAATAAATGCAGAAAGAAGAGTAAAAATTGAGTGAAAATTGCTTTTCCCCCATTTTGAGGTGGCCATGTTTAGAGGGGGTAAACTCAAAAGTTCATCCCTATATTTTTCCTGTAACCTCCCAAATTCATTTTCTATATGTTCTCAGGATTTCATAAAGCATTGGTTCGTTGAACTGTGAGGGGGGGGGGGGTTGCACATGCACCTATTTTGGCCCATGGCCTATATGCTTTAAAAATATTTATATTCTAGATATTCAGTTGAGAGGGCCTCAAAGACATCAAACAACCGAAACGTTTTTGAATATAGATATTCACCAACACATAACTTCATTTATTCACTATGCCGAGTGGTTCACTGTGCCCCCAAAGGTCTGACAATGAGACCAGGTTCTAATTTTTTCAAAATTGGTGAAAATCAAATTTTCAAAGTTTTGTGTAAAAACTAAAAATGAAGTTGCTGAAGTGATTTTGTAGTCTATTAGGTGGGCTTGAAAATTACATCATAATTTCTGTTTTAAGTTGAACATAGGGTGTCTTTTTTTGCAAAATCTAAAATTTTGATAAAACGGGCCTGAGAAAGACAGGAAATGGTCGCAGTTGAATGATTTTTTCGTACGATCATGCTTGTTGACGATAGCATCGATGCCATCAATTTGGTTTTGGCAAAAGTAAATTGCAAAAATATGTGCTATATATTAAATCAAGTGTTGCTTTCTTTTGTTGGTGGGTGTATATTCTAAAATTGTTTACGCTTATGACAAAGTCGATTGATTTGGCCTAAAAAAAATTAGCTGCACTTAGTGCATTGAAGTTTTGCTTCCATGGTAACAGAAAATCGTTATAAATAATTCAAAGAGGTACCTTGAATTTGTACTATGAAAACTTCATTCAGCAGCTATCAGAACATTCTCATTACCCTGTTGCAGTTACAAATAAATGACATGAATAGTCTAACAAAAGTTAAGTTGCACCATTGTGTAGCACTTTGAGACTTAGTACAAAGAAATGCTTATCACTAAACATTCTTCATAATGTTTTTTTTGCTGTTTAGTCTATAATTTTCATTCTCTTTTGAGCTTTGACATGAGTTTCTAATTTTAAGAATGAACACTTCTATTTTTACTGTTTTTCTTCTCTTTGCAGTTGCTTGATGTCTCCTATTAACACACTGGGTTCAGAAGAATGGGATGCTACCTGAACATGATGGATGGACTCTGAAATTTTGAAATAACAATCAGATTTATCACTAAATTACCAACAAATGCCTAAGTTTCTGTAAGACTTCTCTGTCACATAGTTAGAACTATATGTCAGTGATATGTGGATAATTTTTTGTTATTTGCGTTATACAAATATCATGCTTGGCACTAAGTTGTAAGTACTGGCAAATTTTAAAAAATTACTCTACTAGCAAATTAACTCTACTTGAGATGTTGTTGTTGACTGTGTCATGGTCATGCTTGTGAATTGTTTGCATTGTTTTAAAATTAGGCTACTGTTATTGTATCTGATAACAGGTTAATATAATGAATGTATTAGTCATCCAATTTTGAAGATGAAATATCCAAAGTATTTGTTCTTTTTCAATTAACCCATTCATTGATACTTTTGAAGAAGTGGTTCTGTTACAGCTGATTAGTCAATGCATAAAAGCTCAGGGCTAATATTTTAAATATCATACTCTAATCCTTATTGGAATTATTCTCACTGCTAACAAAAATCAATTTGATAGGCTGTAATATTACAACTAGGTACTGCCTGAGATTGATTTAGGAGCGATTAATAATCAGTCGGGGTTTTGAGTTTTCCTCGGTGGGAAATTATTTATTTTACGGTGACCGCGACAGTAATTATTCATTTCCTGCATGTAAAGTCTCTGAATATTCATTCCCAAATCAGGCAACACCTTGTCAAGAAATGCCCCACCAGAAATTATTTATTTCAAGACTGCCCAATAGTTATTTCATTCTACAAAGTTGGCTCAGCAGCCCCAAAACAAAAAATTAACTGCTGGTTGGCTGTTACACAATCGCTGGTTCCATACTGATAGCCTATCACTCATTGGTCCCCACATTTATGCACTATACTCTGGTGGTTGCAAACTGAGGGTGCTGCCACCTTCAGATTATGAAAAAAGTTCTTCACAGTTGCTGGTGATGACCTGTGAAGGCACCAGTCGTGAAAAATTGTTGTTTTCCGTGTGTTCTCCCAATTGTTGTTGTTGACCTTACAAGTTGTGATCAAGGTTCATATTATTTCCAAGGTGGGATGTATTATTTTTGTCGGCCTATATGTAATATAGGGGCCAACTCTGTGGTGAGCCTGTCACGTTGTAGAAAGGATTTTTGTCCAGGCATTTCTGTCAAAACCACACTGTTAACACCCTATAATGCCATTCCAGTTTCTTTAATGTACTGTAACTTAGGTTCCGGTGGCCTGAATTTACATGTATCAAGAATCAGCAGTAGGGGGTGACCATTTCATATCCAGAGAGGGGGGAGGGCTTGGAATTAGCTCTACACCCATGGATGTAATGTTACCAATGGGTGTAATGTTGCCAATTGGTGTAATGTTGCCAATGGGTGTAATGTTGCCAAGGGTGTAGTGTTGCAAAGGGTGTAGTGTTGCCAAGGGTGTAATGTTGCTGATGTGTGTAACGTTGCCAATGGGTGCAATGTTGCCAATGGGTGTAATGTTGCCAATGGGTGTAATGTTGCCAATGGTGTAATGTTGCCGATGGGGGAATGTTGCCAATGGGTGGAATGCCTATGGGTGTAATGTTGCCAATGTGTGTCATGTTGCCAATTGTGTGATGTTGCCTATGGGTGTAATGTTGCCTATGGGTGTAATGTTGCCAATGGGTGTAATGTTGCCAATGGGTGTAATGTTGCCTATGGGTGTAATGTTGCCAATGGGTGTAATGTTGCCAATTGGTGTAATGTTGCCAATGGGTGTAATGTTGCCAATGGGTGTAATGTTGCCAATGGGTGTAATGTTGCCAATGGTGTAATGTTGCCAATGGGGGGAATGTTGCCAATGGGTGTAATGTTGCCAATGGGTGGAATGCCTATGGGTGTAATGTTGCCAATGTGTGTCATGTTGCCAATTGTGTGATGTTGCCTATGGGTGTAATGTTGCCTATGGGTGTAATGTTGCCAATGGGTGTAATGTTGCCAATTGGTGTAATGATGCCAATGGGTGTAATGATGTCAATGGGTGTAATGTTGCCGAGGGTGTAATGTTGCCAATGGGTGTAATGTTGCCAATGGGTGTAATGTTGCCTATGGGTGTAATGTTGCCAATGGGTGTAATGTTGCCAATTGGTGTAATGATGCCAATGGGTGTAATGATGTCAATGGGTGTAATGTTGCCGAGGGTGTAATGTTGCCAATGGGTGTAATGTTGCCAATGGGTGTAATGTTGCCAAGGGTGTAATGTTGCCAAGGGTGTAATGCTGCCAATGGGTGTAATGTTGCCAATGGTGTAATGTTGCCAATTGGTGTAATGTTGCCTATGGGTGTAATGTTGCCAATGGTGTAATTTTGCCAATGGGTGGAATGTTGCCAATGGGTGTAATGTTGCCAGTGTGTCTCATGTTGCCAATGGGTGTAATGTTGCCAATTGTGTGATGTTGCCTATGGGTGTAATGGTGCCTATGGGTGTAACATTGCCAATGGGTGTAATGTTGCCAATGGGTGTAATGTTGCCAAGGGGTGTAACGTTGCCAAGGGGTGTAATGTTGCCAATGGGTGTAATGTTGTCAATGGGTGTAATGTTGTCAATGGGTGTAATGTTGCCAATGGGTGTAATATTGCCAATGGTGTAATGTTGCCTATGGGTGTAATGTTGCCAATGGGTGTAATGTTGCCAATGGGTGTGTTGTTGCCGAGGATGTAATGTTGCCGAGGGTGTAATGCTGCCACTGGGTGTCATGTTGCCACTGGTTGTCATGTTGCCACTGGGTGTCATGTTGCCAATGGGTGTAATGTTGCCAATGGGTGTAATGTTGCCAATGGGTGTAATGTTGCCAATTGATGTAATGTTGCCTATTGGTGTAATGTTGCCTATGGGTGTAATGTTGCCAATGGTGTAATGTTGCCAATGGGTGTAATGTTGCCAATGGGTGTAATGATGCCAATGGGTGTAATGATGCCAATGTGTGTAATGTTGCCAAGGGTGTAATGTTGCCAAGGGTGTAATGTTGCCAATGTGTGTAACGTTGCCAATGGGTGTAATGTTGCCAATGGGTGTAATGTTGCCAATGGGTGTAATGTTACCAATGGTGTAATGTTACCTGTGGGTCTAATGTTGCCAACCGAGGTAATGTTGCCAATGGTTGTAATGTTTACCAAGTGGTTGCACAGTATTTTAATGCAATGTCGTGCACTGGTAGCAGAGTTATGTTTGTGCATCTCATGCACTCCGTTCTAGTTTTTTTTTTAGTCAATAATTTCTTGCTCATTTTTGATGAAACAAATTCTTTCTGAACAGTCTGGTCTTCAAATACATAATTCCTGGTGTAAGGGGGTGACAATTTTATATCCTGGGAGGGGGAGGGCTTGGAATTTTTTTTTTAGTAAATAATTTCTTGCTCACTTCTGATGAAACAAATTCTTTCTGAACAGTCTGATCCTGAAATAAATCATTCCTGGTGGGGATACATTTAACAGCCTGGTGTTTCTAAGTTAGGGGCAACAATTTAATAATCGGGGGACTTGGGGGGAGTCTCAGCAGGAAATTATCACTTATTTTTGTAAATCGCTTCAATTATTTGGCCGACATTTCGTCCCTGTTGGACAGCAATCCATGGGCCAGACAATCTCTTAGCATATGCAGCATCTAGTTTACATCATAGGACTACAAGAATTTTCTTAATCCCCAATTCACACCAGAGGGCAACAACTGTTAGGGCCACATTGCACCAAAGAGCAACAATTTTGAGGGGCGTAATGAAAGTACACATGAAGAGTAATTATTTTTATCATAAAAAGACTTTTTACTGCCATGTATATCAGAGTGTTATTTCTTGGGAATTTGGGCACTGGAAACGTTGGACCAAGAAATATTCAGGCCTCATTTTTGGGCCCTTTGCTTGGGAAAATTGCCATTGAAGAGCCCTATTAAATCGCCCAAATTTGTAGATAAAATATACTAGGAACTCCTCCTTCACCCCCAAAGGATATTTGCAGGTTAGCTTATAATGATAGCTATATTAATATCTTTGAGGAAATTATTTGAATGTTCCATCAGTACTTAAAAATGGCATTGTACATACCTAATTCATTATGAAAACATTGTATCCTTAATTTGAAATTGAAATGTATCTTGCATTGTGATGAATCATTTTAATATTAATTTTTAAATACTCTCTACCCTCTGATCCATAATGTGAAATGGTTTTATCTTCAGAAAATTAAAATAAAAGTTGTCAAATACTCTGCAGGTAAGACCATCTCACATCTTCAAAATTTCTTTAATGTGTGTAAAAAAATCAATATAATAATAAAAAGCTTAACCAATATTTATTTGTCTTTGTGTTGTTACTGACAAATAGTTCAGATGCATATTTTTATAAAATTTATTAATGATAATACTTCTCGGAATTTCTTCGATTTGGTATAAATTTATACCCAGGCCAGGGGCAGCACTAGCAAGAGGCATACAACCTGTCTGCCCATATCTGTGAATAGAATAAGCCCAGGGGGCAGCACTAGCTAGTAGCAATGGGCATAATCTGACCTATGCGTGATACATTTTCAAATATGGCATTATGGTCTATACTCAGTAGGCCATTTAAAACAGGGTGCAATATCCACAATGTTTGTCACCTTGCCAAGCATAAGACCTATAAAAAATGGCCAGACAGTAAAGGCACATTTCACAAGGGGTCAGGGGAGGATGAAATCCCCCTCCCTGGCATAAGGACAAATCGGGGCAAGTCCTGACCAATATTAGGGCAGATCCACTGCCCTGGTCACATCCGTAACATGTTAAAATTTCAGGGCTAAAAGCAGCAGCCCCACTCCCCACAAAATGATCCCATACGCCTGTGCCAGAGAGCCATGAATATTTCCAGCTAGCAAGGTAGCCGTTGAATGTTCCCAGCTAGCCAGCCAGCCAGCTCTCCACATCTCCGTATATGTGCCAGCTGGCAATTTACCCAGCTGGAAAGTATCCAGCTGTGAAAAAAATGCCAGCTGGGGAAAAAGTTATCCAGCTGGGAGATTATCCAGCCAGCCATACTGTAGGTGAATAATAGATAAAAGTGAATAATGGTCATGGTGTGCCCTTCTAGTTACTGCTTCTGGCTGACCTATATTTCCAGCATGTACCATAGAGCCTATCCACTTCATCTACTTCTCCTGCTGCTCTTCACCCTTTACTTTAGATCCAGGTCAAGGCACCAGGGGCCTACTATTTGTTTGTCATGATACACCTACTGTTATTTGTCACATTTCCATAGTTCCTCTACTACCTTATTTGTAAAAATAATTATTATTTGCATCAGTTGTAGCTACATACGCTGATGATACAGCACAACAACATTTTACTACTGTGTTTCACAGAGTAATGTTAATTACTTTGTCTTATATTTTCTACAATCCTCCATGATATATAAGTAATATTCCTTTTGTTTTTTTCCAGGAATATTTCCACACTTTTCACTCTGATTTTCTGTAATATGCATATTTCATTATTATTTTTTTTTTTTCTCTGTTATTCTTCACAACAATATTTTATCACAGGTCATTTCACTATACTCTGTCAATGCTTCTTCATTAATATAATTTATTCTACTCCACTATTTATAATCACCTGTTCACTTTTCCCCATATCTTTACCATTAACAATAACCTGTTCACTTATTAGCCATATCTTTAGTAGATCTCCCCTTATTTATCTGTTTATTATTATTTTTGTTTATTCCAATTATTTCGTTCACACAAATAAAAATATCACACCATCTTCCTTTCACCATCTTTATTTTCCATTCATATTTCACTCACTCAAACATTACATCATCTTACTTTCCACATCTTTCTCTTCCAATAATTCTTCACTCATTATCCTTTCCATATTTCAACATAACATTTTTTATTTTTTTTTCTCATTATTTTTACTTTCTCATTCTTATTACAAATAATGTCCCTAATCACTCAATTTTCTGTCATAAAACAAAGGTATCCTAATCACCTACAGATTAATTTCTCTATTCATATATGTATGGATATATATAATAAATAGATCAATCATTAGCTATTTCATATAATAAATACATCCATTATCAACTATTTTCCTTTCAAAGTTCAAACCCACTTTCCTCCTAATCCTACTTTCAATATTCAATTTATATCCATGTTCATTTTACATTTCTGTTTCTACCAACTTCTACTACTCCAATCATTCTTTCTCCCATTATTAAAAAAATAAAAATAAGGGAAAACATTCAAACATGAAGCCTTTGGCTCAGTGCAAGCTGGCCATGCAATTGGCTTCGTGCAAGCGGGCCATCCTGCTGGCGGTCAGTGCAAACTGTCGCAGCATGCACGCTTAAATAAGTATATAAATAAATAAAAATAATAAAAAGAGGTTTAACTACCTGGCTTAGGGCACGCTGGCTAGTCAACTCTCAAATACTCACATTATTTTCCTTCATATAGGTCATTTCCACTCTCATATCTGATTTTCTCAGATTTTACAGTTTCATATCTTACTACATTCTGTCCTACTTTGCTCTGACATACTTTGTTCAATCTGAACCTCTCATTCTTTTGTCTTACATTTTCTACAATTTTCTCGATTTATCTCCAAATATTTTACCTTGTGGAGATATTTCCTATCTTTCTATTATTATCTCGGATGGAGTTCAATCTCCACATATTTCTCTCAATATATTATACATATATTTTTACTCTCAGAGTCTCTGCGCAGCTCTTTACTTATTATATTTACTGAGACATTCTCAGATTCTATTCTCAGACTGTTCTTTATCTTGACCACTTTATCTATCCCTCTATCCTACTGCTGCTATCTTTATGCTACACAGACTTAGCTCAGTGCAAAACTGGCAATTGGTGGTCAGTGCAAGCTGCCATCAGTTTCCCATTTTTCTTAACAGGCATATACCTGATTTAGCTCAGTGCAAACTGGCAAGTTCTTGCCTATTAATTCCAATTGGCGGTCAGCGCAAGCTGCCGCCAGTTTCTTAATTTTCTTACCTGGCTCATACCTGACATTGCTCAGTGCAAACTGACATGTTGGGTGTCCTTTATCTCAAGCTTATCTTCTCATACAACTATATCTTTCAAGCTATCTATCTTTGTGCTTCTTGACTTAGCTCAGTGCAAACTGGCAAGGTCTTTTCTCGAAGCTGAGGGTCAGTGCAAGCTGCCGTTAGTTCCATTATTTTCTCAATTGGCTTCGGCAACTTAGCCAGTCAATGTTATGTTTCCTCAATTTCTTTTCTCGCTGCGCAGATGTACATCTCTACTGATTACCTTCACTGAGACATTCTCAGATGATCTTCTCATACAACTTTATCTTTTGATCTATCTATCTTTGTGCTACTTGACTTAGCTCAGTGCAAACTGGCAAGGTCCATTGCACATTCCTTGCAATTGATGGTCAGTGCTATCAATTCCATATTTTTCTCTGCTGCTCAGATAAATTAGCCAGCCATATACTCTCAGTTTCTCACTGCTTATGCAGATATATATTTTAGTCAAATATTCTGAAATTATCTAATTAGACCAGTGCATAGATCCTAGCTGCCCTACTTTATCTGTCTTTTTGTGCCAAACACTATATTAGCCACTCAATATCAGGCACTCTCAGTTTGCATCCTCAGTTTCATCTCACCTGATTACCCTTATTTAGTCCTCAGATTTAGCTGTCTCGCTGAGACAACTGTTTGCTATACCATTTCCACATACCCATTCACCAAAAACATAAAATGAATTCTTCAGTGAAAACTGCTGGGAAGCAGCACACACAGACAAGTCAGTGCAAACTGCTTGCTCCATTTCATAATAAAACAACAATAACATAATCAGAGGCAAATCGTTCAGTGCAAACTGGCTGCTTCCTCATCCTCCATGACAAAACACTACAACAATGCAGCTGTCAATCCTACAAGATTCACGATTTCCTCCATGGGTTTCCAACAAGGCTCAGCCAAACAAAGTCAGTGCCAAGTTCATGGATATCTGGTTATTTATTATGGGTCAGTGCAAGCTGACGCGTCCTCTTCATGCTCCGCATGCTCTTTTAGTTCAGTGCAAACTGACTACATCATTCAAAAACCTACCTATTAATAGGTTCAGCGCAAGCTGACGCCGCCCTTCAGATACCCTTCTCATTGTTTTGGTTTTTGGTTCGGTGCAAACTGGTTACATCCTGTGCATACCCAGCTTTTATGATTCAGTGCAAACTGGATACATCCTTTACATACCCTGCCTATAGTTTGGTTCAGTGCAAACTGACCACATACCCCTTTCCAGCTATTTATGGTTCAGTGCAAACTGGATACATTCTTCCCATATCCTGCCTAGAGTTTGGTTCAGTGCAAACTGACCACATACCCGCATACCCACCTATTATGGTTCAGTGCAAACTGGATACATTCTTTACATACTCTGCCTATACTTTTGGTTCAGTGCAAACTGACCACATATCCCTTACCAGCTATTTATGGTTCAGTGCAAACTGGTTACATTCTTTATATACCCTGCCTATAGTTTTGGTTCAGTGCAAACTGACAAAAAAACCTGCATACACAGCTATTATGATTCAGTGCAAACTGGATACATTCTTCACATACCCTGCCTATAGTTTGGTTCAGTGCAAACTGGCCACTCTCCTGCAGATACCCTGGTTCAGTGCAAACTGGCATGGTAGGAAGCTGCTCTCTTCTTCTTCCCTCTCTTCTTGGGAGACAGCCCAGTCACTTGCCAGTTCCTGGTCTTTGGGCCTGCTGTCTCCCCATTTACCACATAAAAGACGATATCAAACGGACTTTCATGATCATCAATTCATCATTGTTCTTCAGAATCCTGTTATGCTTACATTCATTTTTCCTCAACTTTTGGTATTCAATGTACTTGTCTCTTTTTCATATTTCAGTCCACTCGTTTATTCATTTTCCTCACATATGTTATAAATACTCAAGTTTCTATACCAATTCCTATTGTGTTCCAAATGTGTAAATCAAATCAAATTTTAATAAACATTTTATTACCCATATCTGTGTTTGGTTTTACGCACAAAAAACAGAGTTTGTGGTCACACAAACTCATTTTTGTGTGGGAAAACCAAATTTCAACCATCACTTTTACAGTGACATCATCCTGCTGATCTCTGTGTGAACCCCTCAGCTCCCCAGTCTCTCACATTCAATTGGAGCACAAACATTTTCTGTATTTTTACCTTTTCCCGCCCAGCCCACCTCAATCATATGTCTTACCCTGATTGGGCCTGCTGTCTCCCCATTTACCACATAAAAGACGATATCAAACTGACTTTCATGATCATCAATTCATCATTGTTCTTCAGAATCCTGTTATGCTTACATTCATTTTTCCTCAACTTTTGGTATTCAATGTACTTGTCTCTTTTTCATATTTCAGTCCACTCGTTTATTCATTTTCCTCACATATGTTATAAATACTCAAGTTTCTATACCAATTCCTATTGTGTTCCAAATGTGTAAATCAAATCAAATTTTAATAAACATTTTATTACCCATATCTGTGTTTGGTTTTACGCACAAAAAACAGAGTTTGTGGTCACACAAACTCATTTTTGTGTGGGAAAACCAAATTTCAACCATCACTTTTACAGTGACATCATCCTGCTGATCTCTGTGTGAACCCCTCAGCTCCCCAGTCTCTCACATTCAATTGGAGCACAAACATTTTCTGTATTTTTACCTTTTCCCGCCCAGCCCACCTCAATCATATGTCTTACCCTGATTGGGCCTGCTGTCTCCCCATTTACCACATAAAAGACGATATCAAACAGACTTTCATGATCATCAATTCATCATTGTTCTTCAGAATCCTGTTATGCTTACATTCATTTTTCCTCAACTTTTGGTATTCAATGTACTTGTCTCTTTTTCATATTTCAGTCCACTCGTTTATTCATTTTCCTCACATATGTTATAAATACTCAAGTTTCTATACCAATTCCTATTGTGTTCCAAATGTGTAAATCAAATCAAATTTTAATAAACATTTTATTACCCATATCTGTGTTTGGTTTTACGCACAAAAAAGTTCTTAAATCAGCTGTGGCAAAGTCTTAAAAGTCTCTGTGCATGTGTCACATGCAGCAAGTTCTAGCAAGTTTCGATGGGGCCAACTTTGATGTACGATGTAAAACACATGCAGTATACAAAGTAGCGATTGCTTTGGAACATGACGAAACGTCTGCATATTCCTAACCATACCTGGATGTTTGCACTGTTTTCTAGCTCCCTCATCTTATGCATTATATTCATGAGACAGCCAGTTGTTGTTGTTTTTTTTCAACTAGGTTTACTTGAAACATTTATTTAAACTTCCTTGTCTTCATTGCTATTTCTGGTACCCCAGTATTCATGACTCTTCCACTAATGGCATCCAGACTGTCTTTTGTAATGAAATCTGGTATTTCTCAACACTTGCAATCCATGACATTTTACCAATAAACAACCTGTGTGTAATACCTTACACTGAAAAAAATTAGTGTAAAACAGACAAAATGAACTTTAGCTGGTGTCCATCCAAAATTTTGAGTAAATTCATGTATGTGTATTTTTGACATTTCATTGATCAAATCACACAAAAAATTGATCAAGATTGACAATGAAATGTCAAAAATACACATAACTTTTGTCTGGATTCACACAAAATTTTGGACGGACACCAGCTAACGTTTGTTTTGTCTGTTTTACACAAACCTTTTTTTCAGTGTATTGTCTAAAGTTCAATATAATATGATAACATAATACATAGGCCTAGTTCTTGGAATTCATGTGAAGAAAACGTCTAGATTCAAGGAACCCAGAACTTCTGGAATTAAGGAACTCCGAACTTATTTATTTTACTTGTTTATTTCCCATTAAGTGCTTCATCAAAATTAATTACCACACTGAAACATTTCTTTTCTGGTTGGCTTTGTTGTTTCTTCACCCACCTCCAGTTAAAACATAAAATGATGTTAGCCTCAAAGACACAACATGATATATATACAATGTCACAAGATCTTTCATGTGTCAGTATTTGTTGTTTTTCTTGTAGATGGAAAATTTCTAGACAGATTCAGTACAAGGTAATGTCTCCTTATTCTGAAGAAAGTTCATTCATACAGAAGTTCGGAAGTAAGGTGACAGGGGCAACCTAAACCAACAAAAGCTGTCTAGTCAACCAAAGTCAACAATGCTATGCACAACCTCAGTGAAAAATGGGTTGACATAGGGCTCCGTCGATACACCTCTACAAGTACAACATGTGTAAACACATTTGTCTCCGAGAGTAATGAGCTACTTTCTGCTTACACCTTAAGCTTAAAAGTTAACTTGCTACAACAAGATGGCTCATTAGTTGAAGAACATGGTAAAACAGTCTCCTTAAATGATGGCCTTTGTGTGGTGGAGTACCAGCCTTTGACCAGTTTCTTAAGTGTGAAGGATGAGGCTTAACTTATAGCTGTTTAAGGTTTAGTGACAGGTCCTTTAAACTAGAAAATGTTTATAGACTTCTAATATTTTTATCTATGTGGAAGGTTAATTGGCCAAACTGAACAACAACATATAGACTCTAATCAAGAACTCTTTCAATCAAGGCTCAAATAAATGGCTAAAGTCCAGAAGAGGAATTGAACCTGGGACCTAGTGCTTGAAAGTCCAGAGATCTACTGACTCATCTTTCTTCTTCCCTGGTCCAATTATAAATTTGGACAGTTGAGACGTCTCTTTTAATTTTTGTCTAGAAGATCATCTATAGACATGTTATTGTGTAAAATATATGTTGTATTATTCCATGTTTGTATCAACAGTTATTGCTAATGTGTTGTTATATCATGCAGGAAGCTAGGAACTTGCGTAAAGTTCCTGTATCACATGCGGTGTAGAAGCCATATCAAAAGTTGGGAACACACACTGTCATGTGAAGCGTTAGACATGGTCTGCATTTACAAGGTTTCGCCACGTTTTCTTTAAATCTTTTTTTTAATAAAAAATAAAGTTGAGTAACATAAAATGTATTTTCTACAGGTACATGCACATGTACAGGTTATGTTCTTAATTTGACCAACCTGGTCTGAGAATAGTGCTACAATTGCTCTCAATTCTACTAATACCAAAGAACGGGGTGCCTTGAACAGTCCGGGGCGACTTTGAACGCTTTTCTGAAAAAGATTGATCCTCTGTGAATGCAAAATTAAATAAGCTACCCTTGTACGGTATATAAGCTTCCAGTATCTTATTTAATTTTGCATTCACAGAGGATCAATATTTTTCAGAAAAGCGTTCAAAGTCACCCCGGACTGTTCAAAGTCACCCCGTTCTACGGTACTTACAGTATCCCCAGTAAATGAGTACACCCTAGCGACATATTGACTAATTTGCTTATAACTCACTTAAGTAATCCAACTTAACTGGCATATGATATCCCTTGGACCTAAGATAATGTGTATGTAAAATTTCGATGGTGCAGACTTACGTATTTGTAAGTTGTGAGTGTTTAAAATAACTGTGCTGCAAAATAAGTGATTACTCCTAATACAAAATATACATGGGGTGATCTAAAAATTGGCAAGTTTTACATGTTAACCTCATGGAAATTGTGTACAAAGTATGTAATTATAAACTACATCACATCCAGTGGCGTATTTAAGGGGGGCCATTGGGCATGGCCCCCCGCCCCCCAGGCCAAAAATTAACATGGAAGAGATAGGAAAAGCTGCGGAGTGCCCTGTATTCACCCCATGTAATGAACCCCTCCCCCACAGGCCATTTTTAGATACGCCACTGATCACATCAACTTTATATCACAAAAAGAACAGGAAATTCCAATGGCCACTGTAGATGCCGTGGAGCGGCAAACATATCCAGAGGTAGTCGTCCCAAATCAGCAATGCTATTTCAATGGAGAGAGAGATTCCTTTGCATCATAATATGATGCACCCTCTGCCACTCGTAATGTGGCAGTAGAAATTTGCTGTCCTTTGCTACAAACTTAGTGGATGTGATGTAATTTACACTGACAATGCCATTTTCCAAAATAAAAATTTTCGCTGCCACTTATAGGCAATAATTACTCATTTCTCAGGTCATGCCAATGTCTCTTTTGCATTGGGTGTACTCACTTATTTGGCGTCACTTTTACCTTTTAATATTTGCCAGTTACAAATAATTGATTGCATATCTTTCAAAGTTTACATGGACATTCTGCTAGGTCATATCATGAACTTGGTGGATTATTTCACTTGAGTGTTGAGCTAGCTCCAGGAGTCGCAGGGGTGTACTCATTTACTGGGGATACTGTACTTAGAATCAATAAGCAAAGATTACCATCTGGTAATACAAGACTACAATACAAAACACTTTATATTTTAGGTGCCCAAAGCTGAGGGTTCCCTCTAGTCTGGATGAATTCTGATATCCAGTGCCAATCTCGGTTCTAGAGCAAGAGTAAACGCTGGTAAACTTTAGTTCCTGTCCCACATCGACCCTTCCTTCCTAATGTTATAATGGACAGCAATAAAGACAATCTGTGTTGCACACTCTCCAGCTGAGAACAATTTGCATCTCACAGAAACGAAGACAGCAGGGGAAAATTTGTGGAGAATATGGTGTGGCTTATTTTCAGGAAATGCCATGGATATCCAGAGGGCACTCCTTTTCTCTGTTATTTGTATTTTATCTTGCCAATGGCCTTTCAAATTAAAAAACAAAAACTTCTTTTGCATTATGAAGCCAGAAACTTTACGTTTCTTACAGGAATTCGTTTTGAAGTAGACTTGTGATACACTAGAATCATCACACTCTCGGGCAGGTTGTCACACTTTTGGTTAAGAGCTCGGACACAGGAAGTGGGACTCCGTAAGGCAGATTTTGACTAAAACAAGTTATTTTGATCATATGAGGAATCCCCTACTTGACAAGTGCTGACCTCAACAAACACGCTACTCTGTACAAGGGTGTTGCAAATGAAGGCTTACCAAGCAGCAGAAAAGCATTCTGATCTGGAGGAGGAAAATCACAATTTTTTTTAGAAAACTTCTTTATAAATTTGAAATAGATTTACTTTGACACTATGCCATATATAGCATGTATAAATCACCAATTTATATTTGTGATAGTTTTTTTGGTTTAAAAGACTGGTCCTAATGGGTAACAACCAGCTCCAAAAAGTGTGACAACCTGCCCCGTCTTTTTGTGACAACCTGCCCCGACTGATGAAAATGCAAAAAACGGGCGACCAAGGCTGTTCTAATCATATTTTTCACTATTTCTTGCTATCATTATTTAAAGATTTGTTTACATGGTATGTGTATAAACTTTACCTTTTTCAACAACTAATTGACAATGAGTAGGATGACATGCAAGTTGCAATTAAAAATTTACTTTTTGTGTCCGGAAATTTTTAATAGACCGTGTGCCTACCAAACTCCCTTCCAGGGGTTAAGATTTTTCAAAAATACTCCAGTGGGTTATAAAAGCAGTATACAATGATTGGTTGAGTGATGTAACTCCATAGTTCAATGCAATAAAAAGTGTGACAACCTGCCCCTGTGACAACCAGCCCCGGTCTCCCCTACTGTTTATGTAAGCTTGTTTCTGACAGGTTTCACGGTTAGCTTTTTCTATCAATTTAACTGCTGATAATCTTTCATGGCTGAGCAGATATCATTTTGTATGTACCACACGTCATATGTACACCATACATCACGATCATAAAAATATTTTTCTTAATAATTCATCTGTAACTCATTTTTGAGAACTAAAACTTCGCATGATTTTTCCCAACCAGATGCCCTCCAATTGCCAGCACTTTATGCACATTTAACTGATAACTTTGTGAACAATAAGCAAAATTCAATTTTGCCAGTATTCTACCTATACAGCTCCACACAAGTCAACTTCTACGCAAATTCCTGTAAACCCTTTAAGCTTTAATCAAGATGGAAAGTGTTGCGTTGTGTCCGGTGATCACAGAATATTAAAGCCTTCACGAAGCTTTTGTTCTTGACAATTTTTAACTCCTTTGCCACTGATATGTATAGGGCATTTTATCTTTATCTATTTTAGTTGAATATGATCTTGCTAATGGCCATTCAGTTTGCTAAAGGTGTAACTCTTTTGCGACATGACGGCATTGCTGTTTCTTTCTTAAACCCTGAAACTTTTAATGAAAAGTGTTGTACTGTGTTCTGATATCACAGACTAATAGGGCCCCCACAAAGCTTTTGTTCTGGGTATACCTTTTAACCAGGGCTTTGGAGTTGGGTATACTTGCTCTATCAAGTGAACCGACTCAGACTTTCAACTCCTTTGATTTTCTTAGAAACAACTCTGATCTCTGAGATCTTCTGAATTCTGACTGCTGACTTGCAATTCCTCTTTTCGGCATTATTTGCACACAAGCTTCATGCTGTTAGCACAAAAGACCAATTTCACAATATTTCAAACAGAATTTTATATATTAATTTAAGTCTTGGTCTCTTGGACTTTTTGTATGTTTGGTCTTTAAAAGTTGAATAGAGCTGCCATTGTTTATCACGTTTTTTGTCAATTATTTAAATGATCTCTAGGATTCAGGATTCAGGAATTACCAGATAAACTTTGGACTCTGTCTTAGACTCATACTCCACCTGAAAACTAAAGTTTGACTCCGTTCGAAAACATTCAACTTCGACTCCATCTGAAAACCTCTAACTCCACCAGTAAACATCCACTCCTGACTTCGATTCCAATGCCCTGCTTTTAACTTCAATCAAACTGCTTCTAGTCATCCAGCTTCAAGTCAATGGACATCATTAAAAAAAGTTCTTGGATGTATCATTATGCTAGTATTTAACCTATTGTACTTCATCTTAAGTACGTTTTTTTTTACTGGTACTTTTATTTTACCATGACCTTTGTGGTTCACAGACGACGGTTGTGCCATGTAAAAAGAAGTTTGAGCCTTATAATATGTCCATACTTTGTTTAACACATTCCTCATGGTACACTGCATACACTTAACTACAATGTATGTCGCACGGTAAGCGAAATTTCCATACAAAATTTAATGTTTTGCATCCATTGTCTGACTTCTCCATTTGCAAAAGTTCTCTCTTCCTTTATACACAAAGCTATTTGCTGCAGCATGACTTATGACAATGGTTGGCTCTATACCAGACCAATTCAAATGGAGAGAATCAGTAGAAGGAGCAATAGCTGGAGCAATAGCAGGAGCAGGCCATTGTTCTGGGATATGTACAAACTTTTGTAAAATCATAAAACGTTTCCTGTCTGCAGACATCTACAATACGACATTCTTTTTTGTGCTCAAGGTATCTATCATATAAAATTCTTTTAAATATTGCAATCAGTTGTTATTTAAAAATGCAATTAATTAAATGTTTAGGGATTAATCCCAAATAATAAACATACATTATTTAGAGTTAATCAAATGTGTTTTTACAAATACTTGATAGAACTATGCCTCCAGAAGAGGGGAATATTTTTTGCAGTACAGCTCTTTTCCATACAAAATCATTTGTACAATTTAGTTGCTAGACAAATACTTCAGAACAAGTACTTTTTTGTTTGTCATCAAGTATAGAAATATCCTCTATTATCTACTCTGCACCAAAATAAAGGCATTTGTGTTGCATTGTGCCCCATAACAATCTTATTGCTTAAAGGAAAGTGAAGCTCCTTGTAAGTTCTGTCAAGTGTTCGGAAATTGCTCTTAAATCAGCAAAGGCAAAGTCTGAAAAGCCTCTGTGCATGTTTTACATTTAGCGAGTTCTAGCAAGTATGATGGCACCAACTTTGATGTAATAATTATTTAAACCACATGCAGCAATACAAAGTAGCGATTGCTTTGGGACATAACAAAGCCCCTGCATATTCAAAATAATCCATGGATGTTTGTACTGTTTTACAAGTTACTTTCTTCATTTTAAGTCATGTTTTACCTTCTAAATTTTATGCATGGTATTCATGAGACAATTAACCACCAATGGTCCATGTTTGTCAACTAGTTTTACATTTATTTTAGCCAAAGTTGGGCTCATACTTATAAAGTAAAAGACATGTTCTGCATTTGCATAGTTTCTCCTTTTTTATTTGCAAACTTTTGTAACAGAAAAATAATGTTGAGTGACAAAACAAATTTTTTTCCATGTGCAAATCTACTGATTATGTTTTATCTTCACCAACTTGGTCTTAGTATAGAGCAAGAAGTGTTTCATGCACTCTTAGATTCTGTCCTACCACATTATATTATGTCCACATACTTTCTCAAACCAAACTCTAAAGCAGGACTAAACTCTGGTAAAGGTCAGTTCCTGTCCCACACCGACTCTTCCTTCCTAATGTTATAATGGACAGCAATAGAGACAATCTGTGTTGCACACTCTCCAGCTGAGAACAATTAGTGCCTAACAGAAAAGACAACAGCAGGGAAAAGGTTGTAGCATCAAAGTTTGGGGAGAATATGGTGTTACTCACTTTAAAGGAAATGCCATGGATACCTACAAGAGACTCTATCATACTCTCTCTATTTGTATATGATCTCACTAATGGCCTTTCAAATTTCCAAAGAAATTCCTACTTTGCATTATGAAGCCAATGCTATCTCTTTCGTAAACCCTAAAAGCTTTAGTGGAAACTGCTGTAAAGTGTTCTGGTATCACAGACTATAGAAACCCACACAAAAGTTTTTCCTCTGGATAACTTTTAACTAGTCAAGTGACTCTGCTTTTCTGAAAAATGAGTACGACTTTAAAGATCTTCTGAATTTACTGCCAACTTGCAATATCTCTTCTTGGCATTATTTGCACACACGTTTCATGTTGGTAGCAAAAAAATCATCAATTCCACAATGTTTCCATAGGACTCCATACATTCAAATTAAGTCTTGGTCCTCTTGGAA
Organism: Platynereis dumerilii; assembly: GCA_026936325.1. Taxonomy (NCBI): domain Eukaryota; kingdom Metazoa; phylum Annelida; class Polychaeta; order Phyllodocida; family Nereididae; genus Platynereis; species Platynereis dumerilii. Next base: position 7,713,484 of record JAPTHN010000025.1, on the reverse strand, counting down.
GTTTGTGTGTTTGGCCTTTTAGAATAGAAAATATTTTATACATGTATATCGGCTGTTTACCATTGTTGTCAACTATTTAGATAATCTTTAGGAGCCAGGAGTGACCATTTGACTACACCAGAAAACCTCCGGCATCAGTTCCAAAGCTTTTCAATCAAATAGCTTCAAGTTAGCGGGACATTATTCAAATGTTTGGATTTATCATTAATCTTAGTCATTTGATTTAAGTACGATGGCTTGAATGCTATTTCTTTTTTTTTTCCCTCACTTGTACTTTTATCTTGCCATGACCCTTTACTCGTAGTTCACAGAAATTGGTTGTGCCATGAAAACAGAATTATATTTCATGGCTTTAAATGTGGGTTCTTTGTTTGACACATTCCTCATGGAGCATTGTACACACTGTATGCTGTATCTCCATACAAATGTATTGCATCCATTTTCTGACTTTTCTGTTTCTAAAAGTTCTCTGTTTATACAAAAAACTATTTGCTGCAGCATGACTTACAACAACGGTTGCCTGTATGCCAGAATCAAAAAAGGTTCCCTGTCTGCAGACATCTGTAATATTACGTTCTTTTTCTGCTCAAGGTATCGATCATATAAAATGCTTTTAAATATGGCTATCAGTTATTTGTTAAAAACATAATTAATTAAATGTTTAGGGATAAATGTCAGTAATATACATACATAAAAGTTATAGAAAATAAATCAAACCTATTTTTACCAATTCTTGATAGAAATATGCCTCGAGATCTTGAAGAGGGAAATATTTTATGCAGTGCTGCTATTTGCCTGATGAAATTATTTACACAAATTATGTTGCTGGATGAGGACTTCAGAACAAGTTTTTTTTGGTGTCATATAATATAGAAATATCCTATCCTATATTATTTACTCTGCATCATCATAGAGATATTTGTGTTTTTTAATCTGTGCCTTTACAAGCGTGTGCCTCCAGGAAAATGAAGGCATCGGTAAGTTCTGCCAAGTGTTTGGAAATTGCTCTGAAATCAGTTGAGTCAAAGTCTTAAAAGTCTCTGTGCATGTACTACATGCAGCATGCTCTAACAAGTATGGATGGTGCCAACTTTGACGTCATGATTAAACCACATGCAGCAATACAAAGTAGCGATTGCTTTAGGACATAACCAGCCGGCATATTCCAAGAGATCCCTGGATGTTTGAACTGTTTAACAAGTTGCCTTGTATGTATAAAATCATGTTATACCTCCCTTACTTTATGCATGATATTAATGAGACAGCCGAGTGCTTTTTTCAACAAGTTTTACTTGCGACACTTATTTATAACTTCCCAGTCTTTATAGTTCTTCCTATTAGACTTTAGCATTCAAGACTCTTCCATTAATGGCATCCAAACTGTCTTTTGTAATGAACCCCGATATTTCAAAACACTTGCAATCGATGACATTTTACCGAGAAACAACCTGTGTAATGCAAATTTGTCTACACTTTCAATATAATATTATAACACAATACTTATTTCTTAGAAATTCATGATTAAAAAACTTGTGGAATCAAGGAAATTTATGCATCAAAATAAATTATTACACAGAAACTTTTTTCTTATTTGCTTTGTTGTTTTTCATCGCACATCCAGCTAAAATGCAATACACCACAATGTCTACTAATTCTGAAGAGAGTCAATGCATACAGAACTTCAGAAGTGAGGTGAAAGGGGCTACCTAAACCAACAGAATCTGCTTAGTCAAGAAAAGTCAAGAAAAGTCGCAAATGCAATGCACAACCTCAGTAAAAGCTGAGTTGACATTGGGCTACTATTCATGCACTTCTACAAGTACAACATGGTGTAATGAGCCACTTAGGACTTACACCATAGGCTTAAAAGTAACTAGCTGCGACAAGACTGCTCATTAGTAAAAGAACATGGTCATACCAGCCTCCTTAAATTGTGGTATTTTTTGTGGAGTACAAACCTTTGACTATTCCGTTAACTATGAAGGAGGAGGCAGAAGTTATAGCTGTGTAAAAGTACGGAGATCAGTGACAAGTCGGTTTACGTGGAAGATGTTTTTCGACCTCTTCTTCTTCTGTATATTGAGTTTGAAGCGCAAAAATGAGAAACTGCTGCACATTGCGTATGTTGTGCCAGATATATCATATTTTACATTTTGTCAGATTAACAAATCTTGCATTGACAGTGGCGGATCCAGACCAGGTCATCTAGGGGGGGCCCGGGCGTGTTTCGGCATTTGCGGGCCCGCATCACAGCGAACTTTCATACTATATTTCAGTGGTCTAGGGGGGGGTGGGGCCCGGGCCCCCTAGGCCCCCGCCTGGATCTGCCACTGATTAAATAATGTGGTTACTCATGGCGGTTATGCAATACAATATATTTAATTGAGAAACTTAAAGTTTTTGATCTTACATATTAAGTTTCTCTCCTCATTGTTAGTTTTTTTTGCTGCAAAGCAATATATGTTAGTGCCTTAAATTTGCTTTCTTGTTTAACACATTTCTCACGGTACATTGTACACAATTACCATGTATGCCGCGCTGTATCTCCATACAAATGTATTGCATCCATTGTCTGACTTTTCTGTTTCCAAAAGTTCTCCCATTTGCTTTATACAAGAAGCTATTTGCTGCAGCATGACTTACGATAATGGTTGGCTGTATACCAGACCAATTCAAATGGAGAGCCAGCCCGAGCAGGAGGAATAGCAGGAACAGGCCATTGTTCTGGCATATCTAGAAACTTTTGTAGAATCATAAAAGGTTTCTTTTCTGCAGATGAGTATAAAATCTCTATGTGTGTTTTTGTGCTCATTGACTAGATATCTGTCTGATATAAAGTGATTTTAAATATGGCAAAAATAGAACAAGCTAAATTTGTATGGATAGATTATCAGTAATATATAATTTATGTAGTAATATGGCAAAATAATAAGTGGGCCAAGAACCCTAAAATTGTACGGTCATTAAAACACCTGTAATAGCTGTCGAATCTGCTAGAAGGAAATACAAAACGTGTTACCCCTCACTACACTCTAAAAAATTTCAGACAAAATTGTTTTTTTAGATTCAAAATGGTTTTTTTAAAAACCAAATTTCAATGCAAAAAACCAACATGGATTTTTTTAAAAATCCATGTTGGTTTTGCATTGAAATTTGGTTTTTCAAAACACCATTTTGAATCTAAAAAACCAATTTTGTCCCGACATTTTTTAGAGTGTACCAGACTCCTCTGTAGAAGAAAGGATCACCAAGAAGAAGGAAAATGCAGATCCCCTTCTGACCAGCCATAATGCTTTTCTTCCAAATTATTATGACAATATTATGTTCTGAACTTTTGACAGTTCGGAATTAAGTCTGTGGAGCACAAACTGTTTTATACAATTAGGCCTAAGCTATCCTGCGACTGTGCTTCAAATGAGCTGCTGAAGTGAAGCGTTCCTACTTTCCACTTGCTTCGTAACTTTTCCCAAACATTTCTATAAACTTTTAGGACAGATGCTCAATGTCAAATCACTTTTTCATTGCTGATAATTTTCAGCCAATCCTCTTATTCAATTATAAATACAAATATGGATTTCAAATTTTGAAAAGTTAGAAGTAAGGTTTTAGTCGACCATTCATGATATAATTTATTCCTGTATTTCTGAGAAATCATTATCAAATTGAGAAGGGATTTGCTGATGTTATAATAATAATTAATTTCAGCTCTATTTCCCACTTGACAACAGAACTGTACCTTTTTAAAAAAAATACATTATGTTATGTTTTAAAAGGAATATATCGTCAAGCAAACAGATATTTTTTGAAAAGTGATCAGAAGAACTCTCCTTTATTGTCATGCAAAAATGTCTACCATTTTGTAAAAGCCGTCTGAATTTTGTTGGCAGAATTGCAGGATACCGACCCAATCAGTCTGAAATTGAACCTGGTTTCAGAAATTTAAACCACACCATTGAATCATATGGGTATCAAGTCAACCAGTAACCATGTCAACTGGTAACCAATCAACTTGTCACCAAAAACCACATGGCGTGATTATGAGTTCACCGTTATTCATCGGATACAATCACCTAATAGTCATGACTCGGAGCAGTTTTTTTAATCTTTGAGTTAGAGATATAGCCAAATACGGATTCCTCATTTTCAAGAACTACATGTGATGCTAATTGAAAGATTCTGTTCTTTGCGGCAAAATTTAATACCAAATCTATTTTTGTCTACAGATCTGTCTCATTCCGCCAAACACAGAAGCCCAAAAAGGAGCACTTTGTCAATTCATCTGGAGTTCGGAAGTTTTCATACTTAGAAGAAAAAAGGAAAACTTTGTTGGGTTGCATTAGAGTGCACTCTAAAAAATTTCAGACAAAATTGGTTTTTTAGATTCAAAATGGTTTTTTGAAAAACCAAATTTCAATGCAAAACCAAAATGGATTTTTAAAAAAATCCATTTTGGTTTTAAAAAAATCCATTTTGGTTTTTTGCATTGAAATTTGGTTTTTCAAAAAACCATTTTGAATCTAAAAAACCAATTTTGTCCTGGCATTTTTTAGAGTGTGGGAAGTATGCTTTCCTTTACTCTCCAAGCAAAGCTATAGTACACCCATAATTACATTTTACCTTGCAACTGTGAGTAGCTGTAATGAAAGTGCTGCACAGTTATATATCATTACCCAATAGAGTACAAAGCCTTTAGGCGAATAAACTGGTGCCTTTGTTAGTCTCTACCCACAATGTACAATACAGAAAAAGGCCGGTTAATGTCAGTTCCTGTCCCATGTCAACCCCTCTTGCCTAATGTTATAATGGACAGCAATAAAGCCAATCTGTGTTGCACACTCCCCAGCTGAGAACAATTTGTGGCTCACAGATAAGGCTACACATATTTGATTTTTAGCTTCTTGGATCGACCGACCGACCAGATTTTCAATGGAATAAAAAATTGCATTTAGCCACACTTTTTATCATATTGAAATTATAACAAATTGAGACCACAGCTTCTTTTCTTACTTCTCCACTACAGATCTTCCCTATAAAAAGTGCCTCAAGAAGATCTGAGAAGCTTAGGGACCGTTCAGAATTTATGACTGGGGGGGGGGTGGGAGTTTTGGCCGAGGGGGTACTAACTTTTCACACGTGTTTCAAGGGGGGTATTAATTTTTGACAACACTTCCAAGGGGGGGGTAAGAAATTTTAACAAAGAAAAAATGTTAAAAAACTCGCATAAACTCATTTTATTTGGACTTTTCTACGCACAAAAGTCTGCGAAATGACGCGAATCTGTGCGCGTGGCAATGTATAACAGTATATATATGTATGCATTGTTTTGTATGTCGAGGGGGGGTACTAAAAATCCGCGTGAAACCTAAGGGTGGGGTACTAAAAATCCGCGTGAGTCTCAAGGGGGGGGTATCAATTTTTGACGGGAAGTTCCAGCAAAACTCCCACCCCCCCCCCAGTCATAAATTCTGAACGGTCCCTTAAGGTCAATTATGTCTGGAATAAGGCCTTATAGGAAGACAAATTTCACAAATATTTTCATTTTCGCAAAAATTAAGTGAATATCTCACTTTTCTTTATTTTAATTTCCAAATGTCTGGCAATCCATGTTGATACATGAGAAGATATGCGAAGCGCCGTTCTGTTGTCTCAATCTCTCCTCCCAATTTTTCTCTTCCTCTAAACAATAGCTCTCCGCTGCTGCATGATGTATGATAATGGTCAGCTGAATAACAGACCAATTCTAGTGGAGAGCACAAGGAGCCGGCTCTGAATGTGGGATATGTTGAAACTTTTTTAGAATCGTAAAACAATCTTATCCTGCGTACAATGTACAGTGTAACCTTGGTGAACCATGCTTTATCCTTGTTTGTACTGTCTATCATTTGGATATTTGTCTGGCGAAGTCTTTCTGTCTGTAAATATTGAGAGCTGTGAGGTGGAGAATATGAATTACATTTGATCAGAAGTATTCTGTGTCTTTGTAACTTTTTTTCCCACTAAAAGTACAGTAACTAGAAAGCTGACTCAATAACATTAATTACTTTTTCTTGTTCTATGCGGATTCAGTGTGCATCTATACTTAAGAAACACAATTTATCCATTAGTGATGATATGTCTCGTAATGACTCTTCTATGTACATGGTGAAGTTTGTGATAGACTTTAAAAATACAGTGCATCAGCAACAAATGAAAATATAATATTTTTCTGATATTCTCTCATCTTCAAAAGGAGCTGAACATCTGCATTCACACTCAAATCAATGACAAATGGCCAGTAAAGGTCAGTTGCAGTCCCATATCAACCCCTGCTTCCTTATGTGATAATGGACAGCTATACAAGCAATCTGTGTTGCACACTCACCAGCTGAGAACAAGAAGATATTTTGTAGGAAGTATATGAAGAGTTTTTCATGTGGCTTACACACTGTTTATTTAGTAAAAAGAGCAACGAATACATGCTTTGTATTTGCAGTTTCTAATAATTACATTTTGCACTTTTCGATATTACAAATTATGCAATGAGGAAATCTTTTATGGTTCTGCAAAAGTTTCTCCATATCCCAGAACAATGGCCTCCTCCTGCTAGTTCTCCCGCTCCAATGCAGTCTCCATTTGTGTTGCTCTGGTATACAGCCGACCATTATCACAAGTCATGGAACAGCAAATAGCTTTTTGCAAAAAGGAAGAAATAAATTTTGCAAACAGGCAGACAGACAATACAAGACATTATATAGTATGAAGCCATTGCAATGATTGCATATTTATAAAAACCAATGTACTATGTACTGAATTGAATGCATTAATCAAGGTAGGCCAATGTGCAAATGTGGCTCTGATATTTCATTATATTCTCATATGACATAACCACCATATATCCAAATTTTCCATTGTCCATTGTGCCGAAATAAAATGATAAAAGCACCAATGATAACAATAAAGAATTTAAAATCATTTGATTGAAGTTAAGTGGTTAAAACCATATCAGAACTTACATCAACATACTGCAGACTTGAAGCAACTTAATTAATGTGAGAATAAAAGCTTTGTGAATGCTCCAATAGTCTGTGACATCAGAACCGTGTATATCACTCTCCATTAAAGCTTGTTTTTGGGGTTTACGAAAGAGGAAGCTTTGGCTTCATAATGTAAATGAGGTACATTTCTTTAGAAAACTTAACACCACTAGCAAGATCCTTTTCATATTCATATAAAAGAGAAAGTGTGAAGTTGTCTTTTGTGGCAGTCCTGTTGTCTTTTGCGGCAGTCCTGTCTGCAGTAGTTACCCACACCATATTCTCTGCTAACTTTGATGCTACGGCGTTTTCCCTGCTGTGTTCCTTTCTTTTAGCCACAAATTGTTCTCAGCTGGAGAGTGTGCAACACAGATTGTCTTTATTGCTGTCCATTATAACATTAGGAAGGAAGGGTCGATGTGGGACAGACCTCTACTGGTGTTTACTCTTGCCTTGGAGTCTGAATGGACCAAGGACATGGGCCAGAATCTGCCTGACTAGGGAAGCCTTGGCTTTATCCACATAAAATATGAAGTAGGGGAGAGTGGGACACAGTCGGAACCTTTTTTATCTTGAAGTGTTCCAAACTTTTGGCAATTAACAGTAAAATGAGCAACAAAAAACCATTATTTTGAAATGTACTATACAAACAACGAGGGTTGTTCTGTAAACAGTACCAGTTAGACACTATGAGCTTTGTCTCACTCTGCCTGCCCTCTCACTGTGCCCCGATCTCCTCTACTTAAAATTAAAAAAATTTTTGATAAGTTTTGTAACACAAGATTGTAATGCTTGCCTTCTTTCTAAGAAAGTATGCTACAAAAAGGAACTGAGAAAAATGAAGCGTTTTGAAGCACTTCCTGTCACTACTGAGACTAGGTTGGTGATGGATGGATAATTGGGGCTTTACATCCTGTATTTATGCACTTGGTAGGCTAATTAGGACAGGAGGAGGACACAGCAATGAGGCGAAGGATGATTGAAAAAGCCGCCCAATATAGGCCCAGGTGACCTGATAAGACCTGGATTCGAACCCTAGACCCAGTGATTGGCGGCCCAACACGCGACCACTAGACCAACCCTCCGCCCCCCCCCCCCGACTAGGTTGATGAAGATAAAACATTAATCTGCATGTATGTGCATGCACATGGAAAAGGAATTTGTTATGTTACTCAACTTTTTCCGTAAATTTTTATTTTAAACATGTAAGAAACCATATAACTGAAGACTGTGTGATACTTTGTGAATCAATTATGTAGATCAGAGGTTTTAATCTGGCTTCTATAATGCATGTGATATGGGAACTTTCGGTACATTGTACCTTCCGTCCTTATACGGTAAACATGAACAGCCATATTAATGGATTAATAGAGTTATATCGTAACATACTTCATTTAACTTGGCCAAACGTGTTCTGCAACAAAATAGCATGTGACATCCTAAATGCCATAATTCCTAATCGGAGAGAATAAGATCAGTCTTCAGTGCTCTGGCCTCTTTCTATAGTATAGTGGTTGGGTATAATAGTTTGCTCCTAAGCACTTTGCTTGGAGGCCGGCCCTTTAGCTCAACTGGTTTGATAGCGGACCTTTAAGTATTTTACTACCTTCCAAGCATCACAAGTTTGATTCCTACTCTGGCATAATTATCTCCTTGAGCTATGTTGGATGGCAGTTTCAATCATTTGTCAGCCCATTGTGCATATTTATGCAATTGGTAGGCTAATTAGGACAGGAGGATACATGGCATGAGGCAAAGGATGATTGAAACAGCCATTCAAAATAGGCTCAGTCGACCCAGTGAGAGCAGGATTCTAACCCTGGTCAAGCGATTGGCAGCCCAGCACGCTATACCACTAGGCCAACCCTCCCTCAATATCCTATAAGCTACAGGGACTTCTCAGCTGGTGAGCGGGCAGCACAGCTCGTCTTCATTGCTTGTCAATAATCAAATCAGCAATTCAGGATGGAAGGTTGGTGTCAAAAGTCTGAACTTCAGATGACTCATGAAGTTGCAAGAAACGGGATGATGTTACCAAATGCATAAATATATCATGTAGGATAGAACCAATATAAAACAATAATAAAAAAGATGGTTGTCTCTTGTTATGAGACTTTTTTTTCTCTGATAGTTGAAGTACATACTCATATAAATATATATATACTCACACGTGACCATTAGAGCAAAGGCTGTGCCACTGGCGTCTGCAGATGATTTTTTTTTCCAAGACAGTGCTCTAATCACTGTCAATGAAATAAGGTATTATATGTAGAATATAGAAATGCCTGAATCCGACATGAAGCCAAATTTTCTTTTGTTCGATGCTGAAAGGAGTTCCAGACAAATACTTAAAAAAAAAAAAAAAAAAAAACCAAGAACAGAACAAGACAATGGAAAAGAAGAATTTTCAACAAGGATTCTTTTGAGGCATACCAGTCAAGAGGTTTTATGATTCTACAGAAGTTTCAACATATCCCAGAACAATCGCCAACTCCTGCTTTTGCTGCTGGGCCTGCTTGCTCTCCATTTGAATTGGTCTGGCATACTGCCGACCATTATCGTAAGTCATGCTGCAGCCAAAAGCTTTTGGTACATACAAATAGAACTTTTGAAAACAGAAAAGTCAGACAATAGATATAATAATTTGTAGGGAGACAAGTACAATTGAAAGGCTGTTGATGGTTGCTTGGCTAGCTTTATTGAAAAACGGAAATTTTAATTCTAAAAATACACATCACATGAAGCATAGTTCATCACTGATTCACTGTACATAATTGATATGTGGACTTTAAATGATTTTGGAAATATATATAAAGCATGTATTCTTTTGACTCAATGAATAACAAGCAAGCCACTTGCAAAAATGATCCCTAACTTTGACCGAACAATCTCCCTGATGACATTGTCTCATTAGTTATTTTCTGTGCAGAGCAAATTGTTCTCAGCTGGCAATTGTGCAACACAGATTGACTTCATTGCCGTCCATTATGGCATTAGGAAGGAAGGGTTGACTTGGGACAGTAACTGACCTTTACTGGCTATTTAGCATCGATTCTAGTGTGAGCGGAGATGCTTTGACTCCCCAAGATCGGTAAATGTAGAAAACAGATTCCATTTGTTACTTATACAGTGTCTTTTTCATACACTCTAAAAAATGTCGGGACAAAAATCCATGTTGGTTTTTTGCATTGAAATTTGGTTTTTCAAAAAACCATTTTGAATCTAAAAAACCAATTTTGTCTGAAATTTTTTAGAGTTTAAAGACTATCTCAAACTTCACCATGCTCATACAAGACGTCTCGTCACTAATGCATAAATAATGTTTCTCAAAGAAACGATGCACATTGACTCTCCACAGAACAGGAAATGACAAAGAGTAACACAGACAAAGAATATTTCATGGTTCACCAAGGTTACATTTTATGCACGACAAGATAGTTTTATGATTCTGCAAAATTTCAACATTTCCCAGAATAAGAGCCAGGATAAGAGCCTGTTTCTGGGTGCTCTCCATTTGAATTGTTCTAGTATGCAGTTGACCATTACCTTACATCATACTGCAGCAGAGACTTTTTATGTTGTAAGGAGGAATTTAAGAAAACTTTTGGAGAAAGGAAATTGATACAATAGATCAGGACATGCAATATTTTGCATTGAGATGATGCATTTTGTACAGTTTGGAATATATAACACTTCAAAACAGTATGTTGTTTGTACAGCTGGGCATGGACTGAACAGTGAAAGATGGAAGCAACAGGGTATAAATTCAAAATGCAGGACGCATATGCTCCCGCACATGCACATGCACCCACCCCCATATAGGAATAAGCACACATGCAGGGATCATGCTAACATGCACAGAGCATGCACATGCACGGGGCATGCAGACATGCTGGAAGCATGTATCCATGCTCATGAGACATGAGAATACAAACAAATAAATAAAGATAACAAAATAAAAGGTAAAAGGTAGGGATGATTGAATTGGTAATTCTGTGAATGAGCTGTGTTTTCAATTGTGTTTGATAGGGTGTGAATGTAAATTGCACTTGACAAAGTGACACATGATTAGATTCTAAGTGGCACCCTTGTTTGTTCAATTGAACAATTCTAATTACATAATTACATAAAACGTGTCAAGTTACTGTACTGTTAAACGTGTAGGCCTATGTTTTGCAATAAAGAAATTGAAAAAAGGAGAAATTATATATGATTTTATGTCAGTTTCGTTTGAATTTTACTTAATTGACTCCCCTGCTATAAATTAAGCTATACAACCATTGTGCACGGTATTAATTACACATTTGATTTTAAAGTCTGATAGCCCTACACCATAAATAAATTGATTTAAAAATTTGCTAAGTTATTTTCCTTTTTAAAACTCAGACTGTCAGAGATATAAATTAACGAACATATATATTGTTAATTTGATTTTTTTAATGCTTGTTTTACCACTTTTCAATTAGTTAAACTTGAGTCCTAATTACTCTCAATTGCTGTTCCGGCGGTCTATAGAAAAGTTCATCATTTCAATTGTCATTTTAAAATGTAGACTTATAAAGTTCTTGATCACCTAGTTGTACATATAATTGGCACAAGTTCTTTCTTTAATTGACGACCAATGTAGTGATTCAGTCGTCATGAATCTCATGATGCTTGGAATAGTATGAAGATATAACACAACAAAATAGTACTTTTATTAAATATTCTATCAAAACATTTATTAAATTAACAATAAACTGTCTAACGCGGGGCGAGTAGTTGGCCTGGCGAGTTCTCTCCTGGCGGGTTGACCAGTCCCCATCACAGCAGATACTCCCATGCAGCTTGTATTGGCAGGGTGTCCCAGCATGGGCATGGGCCAGGCATGCTGGGCCAGGCATGCGCCAGGCATGGGGTTGAGCACGACGAGCTGTCGTTGCATGGTATGCGAGGAATGTGCATGCGCACGTTTTCAAGCATCCAGATAGTGAGCTATAGTAGGCCTAGCTGTTACAGACTTTCAGTGACATGCACCATGGGCCTATATCAAAGGTCTATAGATAGCCTATTGACAGGCTATTGTAATGCCATTGTGTTGTCGTTAATATAATTCCCGGTGGCCGATGGTTGTTTTGGGCCGATCGGAAATAAAGGAATTAAAAAAGGAATTTTAAAAATCTGATTAATTTTGTACCGGGTATGTCCCCGCTTTTGCAACCTCGACACATTTGGTGTCATTGGAATCGTCTTGGAAAGAGAAATTTAATGGTATCAAAATCATTTACTTACTCTAGACCATAAGATTAAATCAATAATTTGCACTTAAGGATCATTATGGTATTTTTTTTTTCATGACCCCGGAAAGGGCCTATACATGTGTGGCCCATTGTTGTTTTACTCAATCTCTTGCACAGGCATTAGCCTACAATCAGAAGAAAAGGCTTGTCATATGCCTCACCAACACCCAATTTATGTAGGCCTATTTACTGGTTATGTTTTGCAAGGTGAGCTTCATGGAGATGAGCTTTTTGTATCCAGGGCACCAACCCCTTAATATAGCATTTTAAAGGCCTTATTTTGAATCCACCTAGCCCCCACAAAAAAAAATCAGCATGTGGGGGGGGGGGGGTTTGGAGTTTTCTTCAGCGGGAAATTATTTATTTTACGGTGATGGAGGGGTCCGTGCATGTTCCAGAATGCTTGCACATTCGATCCTGCATTTCATTTGATTTCAGAATGCATGGCCTGCATTTTTGCATGTCCCTGCATGTCTGCATGTTTTCAGCATGCTTTAGGCATGTTGGCAGGCTTTAAGCATGTCAGCATGTTTTCAGCATGTCTAGGCATGTTAGCATGTTTTAGGCATGTCGGCATGTTTTCAGCATGTTGGCATGTTTTAGGCATGTCAGCATGTTTTTGGCATGTCGGCATGTTTTAGGCATGTCGGCATGTTTTAGGCATGCACCCACATGCACGCATGTGGGTGCATGCGCATGTTGAATTTATATATTTCTCAATGGAAGGAGGTGAGGTGTGTCTTTTTGAGGGTTCTCAACAATGTTGAGTGTCAACATATACATTCAAGTTTGCCATTCTATTAGGCTATATATGAAGAAAGAGAAAGCTATACACCATCTCCTGCAAACTTTGACGCTACAACATTTTCCCTGATGTCTTCTTCTACCCAAGGCAAAAATTGTTCTCAGCTGTCAAATGCGCAACTCAGATTGTCTTCATTGCTGTCCATTATGACATTAGGAAGGAAGGGTTGATGTGTGACAGGAGCTGACATTTAATCACGAGTGTTTTCAAAAATAAGTTGTGAGCTTGTGATGTGGGTCTATATTATTAAGGTGGCTCGATACTCGTGAACTTTCCAAGATAGGATTTCTTAAAAACAGTTTAGAATGATCCAAAATATAGTTTATAGCAAGGATATGTAAACAAAAGTAGTCGCTACCAGCCTTTAAAAAAAAATATTTGGGGTTGTGTAACAGAAAGTCTGTCCACGCAAACCTGAAAAACTACATTTTTTAATTATTTTTCCTACTGTAAATTTTGTTCTGCCATTCAGTGGTCATGCATCCCATATTATGCAATGAAGCATGAAATTAAAGAAGACACTATCATGGAAAAGGTGATTACAATTTCAAAGAGATATATTTAGTTTAAAGGACTTTCCAAGGGGCTCGGAATATAAGTTTCGATTTTGACTATTTTAACTTTTTTCATAAGCCATGGCGCTAAAAAAAATTGACGAGATAGGATTTTTCATTTCTTTGTCATTTATTCCCAAAAATAGTTGGGAACAACATGATGGTATAGACAGGCCTTCCTACCAAACTTCAAATTGATATAACCATTTATTTATATCACAAAGTCATTTTAGAGAAATTAGACCTGCTTGCCGAAAATCGCCTGTAAAAATTTTCTGTTTTGAGTATCAAGATGAATCTCCAGCTGTATATAGTACTCTTCATGGCGCATCTAATGCTCCAAACGAGAAGTCTCTAACCCTAATAGAAGTGGCACAAATTGCAAACGAAGCGGCCGACACATGAAATTCTCAAAATTAAAAAAAAATCTTGAAGCAGTGACAGCAGAGTGGTGACGTTACCATAGATAGGGCCTGCCTGGCTGCGCGGAAACATGTGCAGGTGACGTCATTTCGTGGGTAGCGAGCCACCTTAACAAGGGTATGAATGATAGGCCATATTGGAAGATTTGTTTATAAAATTTAGTGTGCTGATTATAATTTATATAAGGCATGACCAACCTGAAAAACCAATTGAGCTCCATCCTTATGTATTTCTGCAATGAATTCACCCAGTTATGGGTGCCAGCATCATTGTTATAAACAGATATCCTGCTGTTGAAGGAGACAGTCAACTCATTTTCCATTTCATGTAGGGCCATCCAATTCACAGAAGCCATCCATGCATCACTGACTTTGCAGCAAATAAACAAATGCTGTGATTGGATGAAAATGATTTGACCCCTAAAGCGCATTCCCACCAGAGGCAGCACGTTCCAGTAACTTTTTCAGAGTGATAGATCAGTGCTTCTGGGATACTCCTTTTACTTTAATGCACAGTACATTTATAATGAATAGGAAACATTTTATGTTTCTCCTGGACCTCTTTCTTTACTATCTTAGAAAAATGGCATTGGTTCTATAAGTTTGGGAGAAGTGACTGCACTTGTGAAACAAAGTGTATTGCAATAAAATCTGCCACCAGGATCAGGACTGAAGTGATTGGTGCACTGGTGTAAAGTCTCAAATCTCATTTGTGAAAGTGAAACTGGTTTAGGCCATGACTGTTATTTAGAGATTTCCCAGGATCCCTTATACTGGCGGCCATTGTGAGGCCAATGAGCCTATATAACCATTTAAGCTTTGGAAAAAGGTGGTATTCATCAAAATATGGAGGTGACATCCAACTTTGATCTTCCTTAAATAACAAGGCAGATGCATGGAGCAAGAAAAACAACAGGTAGGACTTGGTCATTGCTTTTAATTCTGTCAATTTGAGGGCAAACCAGGCCAGGAAAATGGGTGAAATGCTAGTTTCACACTCTGTATATCTACTCATCACAAGCTCATAACAAACATATTGACTGCACTCGTGCATTTAATGGCCATTTTTCAGGGTATAGATTTTTGGAAGGGACTAACATAGCATCGGAGTAAAGTCATCTCAAAGGAGATGTACTCAGAAAGAATTATACCATAAGCTGCGTGATACTTTTAGGACGAAATATCCAATCTGTAAGGATAAATGCAATTATGGGTGCACTTTAGCTTTGCTTCGAGCATAAAGCATACAGTGCTTTCCTCTATAATCAAAGCCCCAAAAAGTTTTTCTTTTATAAGCATGAAAACTTTTAAGAGCCAGTGACAGAGAAAATCGAGGATTTGGGTTGACTAAGGGCTGTTTTTCGGCTATTGTTGATATTTTGTTGTTGTTTGTTTTCCTTTGATGCTCGGACCATCTTATGGTGTATTCTTAAGCATGGCGATCACCATATGATGGATGAGTGATGTGAGTCTGCTACATACCCTATTAGTTCAGGGATTTGCAGGGTCTTTCAGTTGCCCCAGTATAGAATACTGGATACAACCCCCTCCGCTTTTGTACAGGTCTCATGGGACAGACCTAGTCAGGAGCAATTTATAGCACATAGATGCTCTTGAATACTGCAGCTGCCCATCACTGGGCTCGAACCCACGCAGGCAGAGCATATCCAGCGGAGCAGATGCCCTAACCAACTGAGCTGGTCCCCCTGACTGATATATTGTAGCACATACAAGTCATGACTGTATTGCATTATTTTTATTTAATGTTCAGGTTGATGGTTGATATGTATGGGTTGGACAACAGAAATGAAGAGGATTGAATGAAAGCTCCCCCCCCCCCCAAATCCAACAATGTGATTTGAAAGGCTCTAAGACAGCTTCAAACAAATTATCCTACATAGCTCTGCAGTATCTGCATTTTCTGGGTTGTAAAACATGTCAATCTCCAATTTTCTTAAGTTATATAGTATATACTGGTGTTAATTACTTCTGCAACCCTTTTCATAGGCTTACACAGGTATAGATTGTTGTTATTGAAGAATTTCTACTTATAAATGATATTCCAGTTTTTTTTTCTAAAACTTGCTTCACACAGAGGTGAACTACTGTATATGCACAATGATGCTGCAGATACTGTACTTCACCTCTGTTTGCATCAACATTTTGCAGATACTGGAATGTACTATAAATTTTGCACCCTGATATCTCAGTATCCGGAGGAGTTGGGACTTTGAAAATTTACCGGAAGATAAAGCTTTTAGTAGGTTATACAAAAGTGGCATTAGTCCAATTTCGACTGAAAGTGCAGTTACTGTAGTCTACCTTTGTGGGGCAGAATAGGTGAAGTTTATATATAATATTTTTCCAATACTTTCTGATCTTTAAAAGGAGCTGAGCATCTCGATCCAAACTCAAATCACTGAAAAATGGCCAGTAGAGTTCAGTTCCAGTCCTACACGAACCCCTGCTTCCCTATGTAATAATGGACAGCTATAAAAGCAATCTGTGTTGCACACTCATCAGCTGAGAACAATTGGCAGCTTCCAGAAATGAAGACATTTTTTATGAAGTATATATATGAAGGGTTTTACATGTGGCACACACACTGTTTATTTAGTAAAAAGAGTGATGAATACTTGCTTTGTATTTGTAATTTCTAATAATTATATTTTGAACTTTTCGATACTACATATGTAATGTGGAAACCTTTTATGGTTCTGCAAGAGTTTCTACATATCCCAGAACAATGGCCTGTTCCTGCTAGTTCTCCTGCTCCGGCGCAGCCTCAATTTGAATTGGTCTGGTATACAGCCGACCGTTATCATAAGTCATGGAACAGCAAATAGCTTTTTGCATATATAGGAAGAGATGAGTTTTGCAAAAAAGCAGTCAGACAATACAAGACATTATATAGTATAAAACCATTGCATATTTATACAAACCCATGTACTATGTGCTGGATTGAATGGATTAATCAAAGCAGACCTTTGCACAAATGTGGCTCAGATATTTCATTATATTTTCATATAGCGCAACCACTGTATGTCCAAAATTTTCCATTGTTCTTTGCGCCAAAGTAGGAAGCATTGGCTTCATAATGTAAAAGTGTTATTTACTTAGAAAACTGAACCCCGCCAGCAAGATCATCATATTCATATTCATATAAAGAGAATGCATGAAGTACCCTGTTGTCCTTTGCAGCAGTCCTGTATGCAGTAGTTACCCACACTACACTCTCTGCTAACTCTGATGCTGCAACTTTTTCCCCGCTGTGTTCCCCTCTTTTAGCCACAAATTGTTCTCAGGTGGCAAGTATGCAACACAGATTGACTTTATTGCTGTCCATTATAACATTAGGAAGGAAGGGTCGATGCGGGACAGAAGCTGACATTTACCGGTGTTTACTCTTGCCTTGCAGTCTGAATGGACCAAGGACATGGGCCAGAAGCTGCCTGACCAGGGAATCCTTAGCTTCAACCGCATTAAAATGATAAAGGGGAGAGTGGAGCACAATGAGACCCTTATTTATATTGAAATGTTCCAAACTTTTGACAATTAACAGTGAAATGAGCAAGAAAAACCATTATTTTGAAATGTACTATACAAATGAGGGTTGTTCTGTAAACAGTACCAGTAAGACACTGCAAACTTTGTCTCATTGTGCCTCACTCGCCCCTACTTAAAATAAAACATTTTTAATAAGTTTTCCACCACTAGATTACAATATTGGCCTTCTTTCTAAGAAAGTATGCCACAAAAACGAACTGAGAGAAATGGAGCCTTCCGATGCACTCCCTGTCACTACTGAGACTAGGTTGATAAAGATAAAACATTAATCTTCTTGTATGCATAGGCGTACAGCGTGCGCAATTTTTTGGGGGGTGAGCAACATTTGCCCGAATTTCAAGATCTAGATTTCATACCATTTCGAATTAAATAGCCTGGAAATCATTAATTTTCAGAAGTGTTTACTTAATCATCCGCCCAAATTTTTTAGCCTTTTTGCCCGAATCTTACTGTTTCCCAAACTTTTGGGGGGGACAATCGCCCCCCCCTGCCCCCCCTCCGATACGCCAATGCTTGTATGTGCATTCACATGGAAAATGAATTTATTATGTTACTCCACTTTATTTCTTAAACATGAAAGAAACCATGTTGCTGCAGACTATACCTGATACTTTATAAATCAGAAGTGTTGATCTGGCTTCTATAATGCATGTGATATGGGAACTTTCTGTACATTGTATACCTTCCGGTCTGATATGGTAAACATGAACAGCCATAATGCCACATTAATGGTATAAATTGAGTTATTTTGTAACATACTTCATTTAACTTGGCCACTCGTGTTCTGAAGCAAAATAGCACGTGGCATCCTAACTGCCCTAATTCCTTATGGTTCAATAAGAGAGACTAAGTTCAGTCTTCAGTGCTCTGGCCTCTAACCTGGGCTTCCAAGCATCACAGGTTTTGAATCCTACTCTGGCACATCTCCTTGAAATATTTCGCATTGCAGTTTCGAGCATTTGGCAACCCACTGCTGTATGAAGTGGAAGGATGGATGGTTGGCACTTAACATCCCATATTTATGCACTTGGTAGGCTAATTAGGACAGGAGGAGGACATGGCAATGATGCAAAAGAAGATTGAAACAGCTGTCCAGCATAGGCTCACCTGACCCAGCGATTGGTAGCCCAGCATCCTACCACTAGACCAACCATCCTACCTTTCAGTGTCGGCCGGTGAACCTACACTGACCACATGCACCATGTTTCAGTGAAGTAGTCATTGAAGAGTTACAGTTGTGGCCACCTTCCTCGCAAACTGAGAACTAAATGGTGGTGGTGGCACTGTCTATTTGTGATGACGTCATAGCCACGCACAACTTAATTCTTTTGTTACGTCACGAGTGAAATGGACTGAAACAATTTCCGTCATTTCCGAAAAAAGGAAAAACATCGCTAAAACAACGCGAAAACATCGCGAAAGTGTGATATGAAGTTATAAACAGCTACCAGAAGCATGTGAGTGAAGAAATTTTGTTCATAGGGCTGCTGGTTGCTGAGATATAAGCAACAACGAGTGTTCTCGAGTGACGTGACGTTGCCTGTAACAAGTCTCCGGCATGAAAGACATAATTCACAGTTGGACATTGTTAAAAGCAACGGAATGAATGTTTGAATGTTGTCACTGTTGTTTTGTCTTTTGTTTTCTTTGTAGGAAACCACTAACACTTATATTTAAATCACGGATTTTAAACGCCGGAAAAAACCTGCAAAAAGATTAGCATATTCATAAAACTCCATCATTTTATAGTGCTTGTTGGAAGGATAAGTGTAAACGAACCCTGCAATGGAGGATGAGACCAACCCTCTCCAATATCCTATAAGCAGCAGGGACTTCTCAGCTGGTGAGCTGGCAGCACAGCTTGTCTTCATTGCTTGTCAATAATCAAATCAGGAATTCAGGATGACAGAAGTCTGAACTATTACAACTTCTCATATGACTCGTAAAGATGTCAGAAACAGGATGATATTACCAAATGCATTTAAATATATTATGTAGGATAGAACCGATATAAAACAATAATAAAAAAGATGGTTGTCTCTTATGAGACTTTTATTCTCTGATAGTTGTATTACATACTCCATGCTGAATTGTCAAACAACACTGAAATTGCTTTTGTTTGCAAAGTCAGAGCTCTAAATACTGTCAATGAAATAAGGTATTATAGATGTAGAATTTAGAACATGCCTGAATCCGAAATGAAGCCACATTTTTTCTTCTATGATGCTGGAAGGAGTTCAAGACAAATACTTTAAAAAACAAAGAACAAAACAAGACAATGGAAAAGAAGAGATTTCGACAAGGATTCTTTAGAGGCATATACCAGTCAAGAGGCTTTTTATGATTCTACAGAAGTTTCAACATATCCAGAACAATGGCCAGCTCCTGCTTTTGCTGTTGTGTCTACTTGCTCTCCATTTGAATTGGTCTGGTATACAGCCGACCATTATCGTAAGTCATGCTGCAGCCAAGAGCTTTTCGTACATACAAATAGAAGTTTTGAAAACAGAAAAGTCAGACAATAGTCATAATAATTCGTAGGGAGACAAGTACCTATGAAAGGCTGTTGATGGTAGCATGGCTAACTTTATCGAAAAAATGAAATTTTAATTCTAAAAATACACATCACATGAAGTATAGATGTAGTTCATTTCTGTA
The DNA here is from genome assembly GCA_026936325.1 of Platynereis dumerilii. NCBI lineage: Eukaryota > Metazoa > Annelida > Polychaeta > Phyllodocida > Nereididae > Platynereis > Platynereis dumerilii. The sequence continues at coordinate 7,693,186 of JAPTHN010000025.1, read as the reverse complement.
TATAATTGACATGTGGACTTTAAACGATTTGGAAATATATGTAAAGCATGTATTCTTTAGATTCAATGAATAACAAGCAAGCCACATGTAAAAATGATCACTAACTTTGATCGAACAATCTCCCTGTTGACATTGTCTCATTAGTTATTTTCTGTGAAGCGCATATTATTCTCAGCTGGAGAGTGTGAAACACAGATTGACTTTATTGCCGTCCATTATGACATTAGGAAGGAAGGGTTGATGTGGGACAGCAACTGACATTTACTGGCTATTTAGCATCGATTCGAGTGTTAGCAGAGTTGCTTAGACTCCCCAGGATCAGTGAATGTAGAAAAAAGATTCCATTTGTTACTGATACAGCTTCGTTTTTCATGAAGACTATCTCAAACTTCGCCATGCGCATTCAAGACGTCTCGTCACTAATGGAAAAATAATGTTTCTCAAAGAAATGATGCACATTGACTCTCCACAGAACAGGAAATGACAAAGAGTAACACAGACACAGAATATTTCACGGTTCACCCAGGTTACATTTTATGCACGACAAGATAGTTTTATGATTCTGCAAAAGTTTCAACATATCCCAGAATAAGAGCCAGAATAAGAGCTCTGGGTGCTCTCCATTTGAATTGTTCTGGTATACAGCAACCATAATCGTACATCAGCAGCAGAAAGCTTTGTTATGTTGTAAGGAGGAAAAGAAAACTTTTGGAGAAAGAAAATTGAGACAATAGATCAGGGCATACAATACTTTGTATTGAGATGATGCATTTTGTAGGCCTACTGCAGTATGGAGTAATAATACTTATCACTTATATAGTTTGTACATATTATAGGCATGGATGGTACCATGGAGGATAGAAGGACGTGACGGGGGCCCTCAATAATATTAATGTAGCAGTAGAAGTGTCTTTGTGAGTTTCTCAACAATGCCAAGTGCTGTCAAGTGTCAACATATGCATTTTAATTTGTCACTCTATTGGGCTATATGAACAAAGAGAACGCTATGCAGCATTTCTTGCAAACTTTGACGCTGCAACATTTTCCCTGATGTGTGAGGCACAAATTCTTCTCAGCTGGAGAGTGTGCAACACAGATTGACTTTATTGCTGTCCATTATAACATTAGGAAGGATGGGTTGATGTGGGACAGGAACTGACATTTACAGGCCGTTTTTCATGGTACACTCTGAGAGTAAAGACTGAAAAGGGTAATAACATAAGCTGTGTGGTACTTTAAGGACAAAAGATCATAATCTGAAAGGATCAATGTAATTATGGGTGTACTTTAGCTTTGCTTTGAGAATAAAGCAAAGAGCACTTTCCACTCTAATGCAAGCCGTAAGTGTTTTCCCTTTTATAAGCATGAATGATTTCAAACTCAAGATAAATTGACTAAGTGCTGTTTTTGGGCTTCCATATTTGGCAGAATGGAACAGAATTTCTATTTAGTGGACACTTAAGATTTGGAACTTAGCACAAGAAACCAATTTGGCATTTTGAAATGTTAACTGTAGTTGTCTCTGCAATTATCATTCCCAAGTTAGGCCTATATTTTTATGGATGCCCATCAGTGAGACACCGACAACATAACATTTTGTATTTAATGCCCACTATGTCAACTATATTAGCAAGTTTGCATTACTAAAATTCAGCAAAATCCAAGGGTAGTACTGATTTTTAACAGAAACTTCTAAGAAAACTCCCGCCCCCCTAGTCATAAATTCTGAACGGTTCCTATATTTATTTTTTGCACGTAGCACAGAAAAAAAGGGCTGTATTTGCTGAGACTGATTAAACTGAGACATACAGTGTAGCATAAGAAGGAGAAAAAATTAAAAAATCAAAGAAATTTAGTTCATGAAAGGCTGAATGTGTAACATGTTGAGGACTCCCGCTCTCTCTCCCATCTAATCAATATACCCTTGTGAACGCCCAGAACTGGGCTTAGAGGGCTGCACTTACCATATCTATCTATCTATCTATCTTAAACCAGACTAAATTAAGCCTGCGACTTAAAGATTCTCACTTCATTTGTTCATTTATAATCACAGTACTCCAAAGCAGAAGTTAGTCCTCACGGATTATCATTCAGGAGGCAGGGGGTTTGAGCGGATTAAAGCCAGCGCTTCCAGGCTTCCCAGGTACAAATAAGCTTCTTCAGTACACTTAATCTGCATTCTGAAAAAATGTACTATCATCTTGGATTTTTCGTCAAATCTTGGTCTTAACTCCGGATTAATTTTAGCTGTCTAGGTCTCCTGTGATAGTCCAAGGTTTGAGGGGAGTGCGAATTAGCCAGACGACAGTTCTCTGCATCCTGCATGCATATTTGCACTGATATTGCCAACAGAGCAACCATTCCATCTACGATTGGGTTTTTCAAAAATATGATTTTCTGTTCAGTGTGGATGAAATTTATAAATAAATTGTTTGTTAGCAGTCTCGAAATAAAAAAATTCTGATGGGGTCTTTCTTGACAGGGTTTCGTTTTATTTAGAATCAAATAATTGGGGACGATTGCAGTACAAATAAATAAATAAACAATTGGGGATGATTACTGTAGAAATAAATAAATACTGTGACAGTCAATGTCACCACAAAATAGATCATTTGCTGTTGAGGCAAACTCCAAGTTCTCTGTAAAGAATCTAATGGTTGCTTCATAATGGCAAACTTCAAGCTCTCCGAAAAAAATCTAATGGTTGCTTCATAATGGCAAACTTCAAGCTCTCTGAAAAAAATCTAATGGTTGCTTCATAATGTCAAACTTCAAGCTCTCCGAAAAAAATCTAATGGTTGCTTCATAATGGCAAACTTCAAGCTCTCTGAAAAAAATCTAATGGTTGCTTCATAATGTCAAACTTCAAGCTCTCTGAAAAAAATCTAATGGTTGCTTCATAATGGCAAACTTCAAGTTCTCTGTAAAGAATCTAATGGTTGCTTCATAATGGCAAACTTCAAGCTCTCCGAAAAAAATCTAATGGTTGCTTCATAATGGCAAACTTCAAGCTCTCTGAAAAAAATCTAATGGTTGCTTCATAATGTCAAACTTCAAGCTCTCCGAAAAAAAATCTAATGGTTGCTTCATTATGGCAAACTTCAAGCTCTCCGAAAAAAATCTAATGGTTGTTTCATAATGGCAAACTTCAAGCTCTCCGAAAAAAATCTAATGGTTGCTTCATAATGGCAAACTTCAAGCTCTCTGAAAAAAATCTAATGGTTGCTTCATAATGGCAAATTTCAAGCTCTCCGAAAAAAAATCTAACGGTTGCTTCATAATGTCAAACTTCAAGCTCTCCGAAAAAAATCTAATGGTTGTTTCATAATGGCAAACTTCAAGCTCTCCGAAAAAAAATCTAATGGTTGCTTCATTATGGCAAACTTCAAGCTCTCCGAAAAAAATCTAATGGTTGTTTCATAATGGCAAACTTCAAGCTCTCCGAAAAAAAATCTAATGGTTGCTTCATAATGGCAAACTTCAAGCTCTCCGAAAAAAATCTAATGGTTGTTTCATAATGGCAAACTTCAAGCTCTCCGAAAAAAATCTAATGGTTGCTTCATAATGGCAAACTTCAAGCTCTCCGAAAAAAATCTAATGGTTGCTTCATAAACATTTGCAAGGAATGAAAGCCTCTTTTTAAAAAGATCAAGCATTACCTTTTGCCGTCTTTTTGATCGGGGCATAACTAGAAATGGCCTGAGGGGGGGGGGTATAAAATGGGGCAAATGCGTCAGTCTTTTTTTTATTGTCTACTGTAAGACAGACCAACTTGATTAGTTAATACGATACAATGTGGCAGTCAAAAGCAAGCCATCCAGGAAATTCTGATGAGACAGTTTGATGTTGGGTGACATTAAGCCAATCAATGCTCCATGATGTGGTAGTCTCACAGACCACAACCTTTCAGTTTTCTACAGCCTACACCCAAAGTTTAGTGGAGGCTTTTTAAAGCCAAAGACTTTCCCTTGATTTAAGAATCACCACTGCAGTAAACTTCACATAATTGGACTAATCAGTAAATTGGAAGACCCATTACCAGAAGACGCCTTATCATCCAAACATAATGGAGCCTTCAAGACAATACATTACAGTCATAAAGCCATTAAAGGCATTGTACTGGAAAATCTGTATGTGGGGTTCCGATAATGCCTACTTTATGTGTAAGTGAACCCATAAATTCTATCAATTTTTGGTGTCAGAGTTGGAAAGTAACATGTTTTATAGTGATAAGGCTTTTTTTTTTTTTAGCTGAAATGGACCATCAATAGAATCACAAGCATGATTAGACAAACATGACCTTGGGACTATGGAGATATATATAGCTTTGAACAGGCGGGGGTGACTTTGAACAATTTTACAGAAAAGATTGATTTTCTATGACTGCCAAGTCAAATTAGGTAGAAAAGATGTTTCACTCATAACTATATTCTATTGAGGTCTAGTTTCATTATGCATAAAATGGTAATGACTGGACATTTTTTTTCTCTGATTTTGATCGAATAAATTCAAAGCAATTTTTTATCTATTTGCAATAAGCTGAAAACCTCTTAGTCCACAAGTGTACTCAATAACCCTGGCCTCATAAATACTGTTTTGATTGAACTATTACCTCAATACTTCCAACAACCAGACTTGAATGTTTGTGGCTATTAAAACAAACAAGCAACAATCAATATAAGAGGATGATGTCTTGTAGACACAAACTTCGGGGTCACTTTGAACACTGCAATTGCACAGTGAAGACATAGATCATCAACTGTGAGTATACTACACCTGGCTGTTTTCATCATAAATGTATTTAGAATGCCTTACATAAGATCATATGTACAACCATTTTGTTCCACTGATATTAAGCTTTCCTTTTTAGATGCTGCGAAAGTATGTAAAGGAGAAGAATGCAAAAAAATATATAAATTACACTGATGACACTTTAAACAAAGCTGTACGAGCCTTGCAAAAGGGCTAAACCATCAGGGCAGTCAGCAAGAAGTTCGGCATCCCGGTTGGTACGCTACACAACAAAATGCACCAGAAGCACGAAAAGGCTCCTGGAGGCCAAACGATTTAAACTGCCGCAGAAGAAAGTAGTATAGTTGAACATTTGCAAACTGTTGCTGATTGGGGCTTTCCTTTGGATAACTATGATATTGGGTTCTTTATTCGCTTTTACCTTGAGAAACGAGGCAAGAACGTGCGACAGTTTAAGAACAATATGCCATCACTCGATTCGGTATCCTCATTTGTTTCACCCCACAAAGATGCTTTAAGCGCCAGAAGATGTCAAAACATCAAAGCAAGTAGAGCTGAAGTGGCTGCAGCCACTGTGGAACGGTTTTTAGACAACTTCAAGAATGTCTTAACAAATGAAGATGGTTCATCAGTTCCCCCTTCACATGTTTTCAATTATGATGAGACAAATTTGTCTGACGATCCTGGTACAAAAAAGTGCATATTCAAGTGGGGTGTAAAATATCCCGAGAGAATTAATGATTCAACTAAAGCATCTGTATCGATAATGTTCTGTGGATCTGCAGCAGGCCAGATGCTTCCTGTATATGTTGTATATAAAACTGACCATTTGTGGACGACTTGGACAGAGGGTGGCCCACCTAATACCAGATGCAACCGCAGCAAAAGCGGATGGTTTGAGTCATCATTGGTGACAATCTGAGCAGCCATTTCAGTGAACGAGTGCTAGAATTGGCCCAACAAAACAATATTTCCTTTACATGTCTGCTGCCGAATTCAATGCACCTACTCCAGCCATTGGACGTGGCCTTCTTTGGTCCTTTGAAAAAACATTGGAAGAAGGTGCTGAACGAGTGGAAAATTGGCTGTCAAAAAGCAATAACATTGAAGAAAGATTGTTTTCCAGGGCTCCTATCAAAGCTTTTCACCAAACTGTACCCTGATGCAACATGCACCAGTCGTAATATAATTGGAGGTTTCCAAAAATGTGGAATATACCTCCTGGATTCAAAGAAACTAATGGAAAGACTTCCTGACAGTGCAGCAGCAAGTGATGACGATGGAAGTATTGTATCTCAGGCAATGATCGAGCTCTTAAAAGAAATGCGGGGTGTAAGTGAGGAAGCACCCCAGCCAAAACGTCGGCGTAAAGTGGCAGTATCTCCAGGCAAGAGTATCCGTTTAGAGGACATAAAAGCTAATTCTGTGACATACTAAATTGTATCACATCATTTTTAGTAAGTGATGTACTGTGATGTCAAATGTCTAAATATATGTCCTGTTAAATTAATGAATACAAATAAAACATTCTTTCCAGAAAATAATGGTTTTCTACTTCTTTTTCTCGACTGCACTCAGAGTGTTCAAAGTCACCCCGAGTCTCGGGGTGACTTTGAACACTGATATATTATGTAACTGTGGCATATCTATAATGAATATCTGAAAATGCTCATGCACAGCATAACTACAGGCCAAATGCCAGTATTTCATAACAATTCATTGGATGTGGAACTTTCCCATTTTTGAAGGCCGACAATTTTCGGACAAAGATGTTAAAAGTCACCCCATTGTACGGTACAGATTATGATGACGGCCATACACTGGCTGCTCGTCAATGAAATGACAGAAGGTATAGTCAACATCGTGTCATGAGATGATGAGGGATCATTATGGAAATAAATAGTTAGAAATTATAGATTAAATATTTGTCACAAAGAATGCGGAAAAATAATGAACCTGTCGTAATGGGAGAGTTGACTAGGAATTGACCTAGAAATAAATTATAAATTGCAAATATAACAATTTGGGATCAGACAATCTATTGTGTAACTTTACAAATACTTTTCTTCAATATGCACTTTTTACAACCTTGAAAACTACATCTGCAGATTTTGTCTTTAATGATAGGTTCCATAGAACTAAATATATTAGGATGTCGATAAGATATACCAATCCTTGCTAAGTCTTGTCTCACAGTGCAATGTCGGGTGAAATGGTGATGGATGGCTTCACTATTAATGATAATTTTCAGATACATAAGTATGGATATGCAATACTGTGGTAGGTTGTCTCTTAATCAATTAAGAGTTACTTAAAGCATCCAACTCAAGCAAACATCTTCACCTATATGCAGAGATTGTTATGGTTCAGGCCAACTTTAGAGCTCTTTGCAGATTGGCAGTCCATTGGAAAAAATAATTTTCTCATTTTCAATTTGCAAACTGGCTTTGCCACATCATTGACAGTTTTCTGTTGGTCTCCTAATCGTCTTAATTTGATGAACTCTTTTAATTAGTTTGTTTGTTGTTACACATGCTGCCAGATATGACAAGCACTGAATCAACTGATTTACCATAACTGGCACAAACAAAACATCTTTGAGCCTGTGACATCACACGACCAAGTCGTGAGTTAATTCTAAAACTGGTTGGACCGCCAGTTTGCAAATAGCTATAAGGCTACCAGTACATGACGTTCTGATTTTTTCCTATAGACACATCCTATCTATTTGCTATTGCTTACGCCCAAAGTTAAGTAGAGGCCTCTTAAAGCCAAAGACTTTATCTTGATTTAGGGGCGACACCAGCAGCAAAGTACCCTTAATTGGAGAAATCAGTAAATTGGAGAACCCATTACGAGAACACGCTTTATCATCCGAACATAATGGAGCCTTCAAGACAATACATTACAGTCACCAAGCCATTAAAGGCATTGTACCGGAAAATCTGTATGTTGGGTCCTGATAATGCCTACTTTATGTGTAAGTGAAACCATAAATTCCATCAACTCAATGGTGTCTAATGTCAAAGTCCAAAGTCAATGTCTAAATCTGAAACGTTTTAGGACGATAAGACACTGACAAGCTTAATTTTAGCTAAAATAGCTCATTACAGGAATTATAAGCATGATTAGACCGACATGACTATGAGATATTTGATGATCGTACAATTATCACCGGATGGCGTGATGCTCATTGCTCACCCATGAAATGAGTGGCAATATGTCAAAACATAATTATTTTAAAAGATTTTATTAGCCCTGACAAAGAAGTCAAAGATACATTTGCAAAATAAAAATTAGTTCAAATTGTTGAACTCCAGGGGTCAGAGGTCAGGAGCCTGGTATGCAACCATAAAATTGACCTAAATACCGGTTTGAAAAATGGATTGTTTGTTTGTTTGTTTGTTTGTGTTTTATGCCTCTGCAGCACCTTAGTGGGCTATATTGCGGCAGGCGATCGCCGTATGATGATGAGATGAGAAGACTGTGAGTCTGGAACATACCCTATTAATTCAGGGATAATAATAATATAATAATAATAATATGGATTTATATAGCGCTAATTTCAGTAAACTGCTCATCAGCGCTTTTTCAGATCAAATCAATTGTAGGAATTCTGGAACAAATGGGTTTTTAGATTCTTCTTGAAGCTTTCTAGTGTTTGTGCAGTTCTCACTCTATCAGGCAAAGCGTTCCAGAGTTTTGGTGCTGCATAGGAAAATGCTCGATCTTCAAACTTATTTTTGTTGCATGGAGCAGGTTCTGCTAACAGCAGTTTGTCGTTGCTTCTCAGGTTGTGTTCTCGTTGAGATTTTACTTGAATAAGTTCTTGGATGTATTGTGGTGCCTGGTTGTTCATTGCCTTCCACGTAGTTGTCATCAATTTGAACTGAATTCTTGCTGTGATTGGTAACCAGTGCAGTTGTTTCCTACTCTGGCTGACACTCTCGTGTTTTTTCAACCTTTCAATTAATCGAACTGCCGAGTTTTGAGCAACCTGAAGTTTATTTAACAAGAGGGTAGAAGTGCCATGCAACAGTCCATTTCCGTAATCTAAATGAGGAGTGACAAGTGCATTGACAGCAGTTTTAACTATTTCCTTGTCCAGGTTTTTTCGGAGTTTCGACAGGTTTCTTAAATTGAAATATGCGTTACGACACATTTTGTTGATCTGCTTCTCCATGGTCATATTTTTGTCAAAGAGCACTCCTAAATTGCGGACGTGGTTGGCAATTTTGATTTCAACATCGTCAACATTGATAGATGTCATTTGAAGTTTCTTCAGTTGGTTTGGTGCTCCAATCAGAAGAAGCTCAGTTTTATCTCCATTATTGCACAGCTTGTTGTCATGCAAGAAATTTCTGATTTCAGCAATACAATTTTCCATTTTCTGTTTTGCATGTTCTTCACCCAAAAAGGTTGGTTTAAACGACAGGATAAGTTGTTCATCATCAGCGTACTTCTGATCGTGAACTTGATTTCTTCGAGCTACTTCACTGACTGGGGCAACATAGGAGTTAAATAAGATTGGTCCAAGTTTGGAACCTTGAGGAACTCCAAAATTGAGAGGAAGTTTGCTTGACGTGTTATCATTTATTATCACAGACTGTGATCTTTCAGAAATATAAGATTTGAACCATCTTAAGGCTGCACTTTGCACACCATACCTGTTACGCAGTCTTTCTAACAAAATGTCATGATCAATTGTGTCAAATGCAGCAGACAAGTCCAACAATACTAGCATTGTCACCTCCCCATTGCTCAGATTAAGCATAATATCATTATGGATTTTTGTTAAGAGGGTTTCTGTGCTATGAAATTGCTTGTAGGCTGATTGTTTTTCATCGTCAAGATTGTTCTGATCGAGGTGATCAACATACTGTTTGATTACAGCACTCTCAATGATTTTACTCAGAAAAGAAAGGTTAGAGACAGGCCGATAATTCTTTTTGATCAATTCAAGACCTTCTTTCTTCAAAAGTGGTTTGACAAGTGCATGCTTCAGTTCAAGGGGCATTTCTCCAAGCGTTAATGACATATTAACAATTTTCGTTATGACTGGCAGAAATTCATCAACACATTCAAGCAGTAGCCATGTTGGCATTGGATCAAGTTGGCAGTGTTTGACAGGCATTTCAGTGATAAGTTTCTTAACTTCTTGTTCTGATAAAGACTTAAACTGATGTAAATTGTGTCCGAGGTTGGTCTGAGAGGCATCAGTTGTGATCTTCATTCCTGAATCTAATTTAGATCTGATGTTTTTGATCTTTTCATCAAAGAAGTTGTTGAAATCATTCGCTAGTTCTGTTTCATTTGTGTGATGGGGAAGAGGCAGATCTTGTTTTCTGTTGAGATGAGAATTTAGAAGTTTGAACATCGCCTTAGAATTTCCCTTTGTGGCTTGAATTTTACACCTGAGATCGTCTGATTTAAGCTGATTAAGCTTTTCATTGAGAGAATTTCGTTTTTCTTTGAAGATATTCCAGTCTTTTTCTAAACCAGTTTTTTTTTTTATTTTTTCTGCCTTTCTCTTTTCCTTTTTAAGAGGCTTTATTTCTTGATTTGTGAATGGGTTAGGTTTGCGAACTGTCACAAGTTTAGTCTTAACAGGGGCGTGTCTGTCAAAAATCTTTTCAGTTGATTTGTAGAGTGACACAAGTCTGTTCAAGTAGACTGATCGATCATGGTGTTGTAGTTTTTGTGATAGATGCTGTTCAATGTCTTTCTTGAATTTGGCTATATTTATGCTGCGGGTCTTTCTGAAGGCAATCTTTTTCTGTGGATTTTTGCCCTTGTTGATGTCAATGTTAAAGAGGATACAGTTATGGTCTGACAGTAGGTCACTGACAACACAATCTCTGAGAGTTGTTGTTTTATTGGTTATTACCAAATCAAGTGTGTTTCCATCTTTGTGTGTTGGTGAAGATACATGTTGAACAAGGTCAAACATTTCAAGAATGTTGTTAAATTGGATAACTTTGGCATCATCTGGTTTATTCACGTGAAAGTTGAAGTCTCCGACAACTATAGTTTCATTATGATAAGTCTGATAGTGGGACAAGAAGTTTGTGAATTCATTAAAGAATTCTGATAAACTGTATTGGTTCTTTTTGGAGGGTTCCGGCCTGTACACCACAAGAATTGTGACAATTCTTCCATTTAATTGCAACCGAATTTCCATGTGCTCAAAAGTTTTTGTTTTCATGCTTTCCTTTTTCATTGCTCTTATGCCTGTTTTTACAATGCATCCTACTCCACCTCCAGGTCTACTCTCGCGAGATGAACCCAAGTAAAAACATTCACCATTTCTTTCCAGTTCACCAATTTCAACTCTGTCATCTGCTTTCAGCCAGGTTTCAGTGAAAAGAAAAACGTCAAGATCAAATTCATCTCTGAAATCCTTCACAACTTGTGTTTTTTGTCGTATGCTTTGAGCATTCCATATGCAAACTTTCAGTGGGCGGGACTCCCTCGGATTTTCCCTGCCAAGTTGAGTGTCTGCTTCTGCACAATTATTAAATCCATTTCTTTGGTTTGTTATATATCTATGATCAGTAGTTGTTCTGACTTTTTTTTTTATCATTTGGCTTGAACCATGTCGATTTTCCAAACCGTTTAAACCAGTGCGCACCACATCAGAGTACAGCTTGATTGGTTGGGACATACTTAAGTCGTCAGTATTCAATATCCCTGGGCAACTGTGTGCGAGTGCTACATATAGGCAACAAAAGCAACTTAGTTTATCAGACAAATTGATTAGATTCAAAGATGCTGTAGCTTGTCAGGACAGTTAGCAGCACAAGCAAGATAATATAATAGGCAAGTTTGTGAGGCAAGTTGGCTCAGTTCGCAAATGCTAAATACAGGCAACACAAGCAAATTAGTTTGTAAAGAAAGTTTTTGTCTGGTTCGCGAGTGAGTTTGTTAGGCAAGTTTGTCAGGCAAGTACTTACGTACAGGCAACACAAGCACAGTTAGTTTGTTAAGCAAGTTTTTTATTTTTCTGGTTCGCTGGATGCCCAGGGTCTTTCAGTTGCCCCAGCGTAGAATACTGGATACAACCCGCCTCCATTTAATGTCCCATGGGCTCGGACTAAAGTGAGTTCCCGGGGTGAGATTTGAACCAACGCCCTCAAAGCCAGTGGCCAAGCATTCTTGACCATTAGGCCACGGGGGAACTTTGAAAAATGGATTAAAATGGTTTCCATTCTAATAAATAAATGGGCTACCATTTAATTTCCAGGGGGGAGTTGGAGTTTTCCTCATCAGGAAATTATTTATTTCACGGTAATGGCAGCAATAATTATTTATTTCAAGAACGCGAAGTCTCCAAATAGTCATTCCTAAATCAAGCAACACCATGTTAAGAAATAAGCCTCTAGCAGAAATTATTCGTTTCCAGGTTGCCCAAAAATAATTCACTCATTTCACTAAAACTAAGCAAGACATTATTTATGCAAAATAACTCCAAGCCGACCCCCCTTGAGATTAAATGATCATCCCCTAAATACTAAATGCAATGCAGAAGAAAATAAGTGCAGAAGACATCGAATCTGTGCTGCATGCATGGTTTCTGGACTATGTGATATATGGAGTCGAAAAGGTCAAACCATTTGTAAATGGGTAGACAGCCAGTAGATGCATTACCATCACTTTTGATTTATTAATGTGATCTGATCCATTATTCAATATAAGAAATGTAAAAGTGTTGCTTTCATGGTAGACACATGAATCATGGGAATGGATGACCTAACATATTTGACATTAAATGGCTTTTTGTCATGTTGTACCACTCTCAATTGCATTATTCACACTGACCACATGAGGCTGAGGGCATCAGACATGATAAATCCCCAGAAAGGCACCATTTGTCTTCTGTTACCAAAATAACCACCGGCAAACTTCTTCCAAATGGTATCTCTAACCATTTATTCTTATTTTTAAACTTGAAGTTACACAATTAAAAAGGATTACCTGTTCAACGGGGCATGGATCAGATATTATAATAAAACCCACGGACAGTGTAGTTCACAGAGCTCTATGAACATCATGAGTGGCAGGTCTGATCTGAATTACAGTAAACGAATGACGAGTACTTACATTCAGCTGATAATGACCTCATAACAGGCCCTATACATTGCATTAAAATGAACTTGCAATTTGTCATTGAGTAACTTTTGACCTCATTGATACTCAGCTGATGACACGTTTCCATATCATTGCAAGCATAGGCTATGACCTCATACATTTCTTATGACTCATAGGTAATAACATGGCATGGATAGGCTATGAGCTCACAGGGAACATTTCAGTCCAATTCTGTAAGCACTTGAAGTTCATCGACTGTAACAAGAGTTCGAAGGACGAGTGTTATTCAGAAGGCAGACCTGACACGAATGACCTTATCAGTGGCTTTTACTAAATTTTAGTCTGATAACTCCAAATTCTCCCTAGTCAGGAGGAGTAGTCGATTGTGACGTCACCAGTTGCCCATTGTGACGTCATGACATAAACAATTGCTGCCCATTGTTGCATAATGACATCAGATAATTTATTTCATTGAGTTCACTAAGATGAACTCAGTGGTGTGAACTCAATGTTTTTTCCATGGTGTTCACTCGCAATTGCGGGATATTGTCAAGTAACAAAAGTTTTAAAAGCATTACATTAAATTCATAATATTATAGTTACAAGGGGTCATCGACCACAGTAGAACTTGTGGAAAGTCACTTCATCAATAACTCCAATAAGTGAATGAAGTCTTACTTTCAAAATAGCTCATAAGGTTAAATTTGTGCAAAGACATTTTGGAGTTATTGAATATCGAAGACATTTTAAAATGGTCATCAGTCATTTCCCTAACTATTTGAAAGCTCCAAAAGACATTGCATAATGAAATCCCATTCAAATAAGCAAACATCAATCACCATAACCAAATAATTTCATAACTGAGCGACCAAGTACAACTTTTAAAAGCAGTTTAATCCGACTAAAAGCTGTTTAAGTCAGATAATATGATGGATGACAGAATTCACACAGGTGTAATGAAATAATCAAAAATCTTCTAATTTAACCCTTACTGGACTGAAGGGACATTTATGTGCATCCCCAGCTTACTGCCTGAAGGGTCATTTATGTCCCTAAAATCTGCTGTTGTCCCTGATGACGTCACAATGCACAATTGTTTTTTTTGGACTGAGCAGTCCAGTAAGGGTTTTAATTAATTAAACTTATGTTATCTTAAAATAAGCTTGGAGATAGCAGGAAGAATGAATAGTAGATGATTGGAACTTTACTCCCTATATTTCCAGTAGACGAAAAACGTTTGCTTGCAGAAAAGCTTTTGGTAGCCATGCATCGATGACCTCACAAAGGACTGGTGGTCCTTGCCAAGGAATTTATGTCCTCAGATTTTGATTGTATTAGACATGTTGATATGAGGGGCATTTGAAAAGTTCTGACGAACTCTTTTGGAAGGCCTTTCGATTTGAAGTAAAATATTAATGGATAGGGGCGCGGAGGTTTTAATTGTTGATTTCACAGAAATACCGGATATAAATATAATTTATTTTGAGCATAATACACCCTGAAATTTTCGTTTCTAAATTAAACACCACATCCCTGAGCGAATGATTATTTCAAAATTGCCAGGAAAGGATTCATTTATTTCCACACAACTGGACGAGAAATAATTGGCTAAGGTCAACAAAACTCTATATTGAAAAGGTTAACCTCTTACATTTGATTATTGATTATTGATTAACTGTATTTGTTGATTGGGAGTCCCTAGATATGAAACATAAATTTCGTTAGCAAGCGACCCCCATTACAAGCCATACAAAAAATTAGGAAGTTAGGGAAAGAAGATCATTCAAATGGAAAGATAAAAATAAAATCTAGTTTCTATTATCACTTAAACATGTTATAGAGTATGACTGAGTGCTAAATTGTTTAATGTATATTTTACAACCTGAAAGACTGATCATATGAATGGGGTTTAACAGGTGAGAGCAATGACCTTATATCTGATTATGGCTGATTACATTCCATATAGGTTAATTGGCATCAAACATGGAACTGTGCCAATTGGTCAAATTAGCAGCTCAGGTTTGACAAGGGTTTAATTTCCATGAACCACACCTGAATTCCTCTATCCATATAATGACCCGTTCTGTCTGGCAACCTGGGTTGCTATGATAATGTAAACATAACTGATTTCACGCTGAGCATTTCATAAGATTAACTATTTATTGATCTTGAGGATTAACAAGGCACTGCAAGTGCACAATCTTTCAGGGTTCTTTCCTTGCAGGTATCTGGTCAAGTGCACACTGGTCAAAGCTCCAAAGTCATAAGGATATATATATATATTAAAAGTTGAAAAAGAGGTGAGTCATTTTTTTCTTATTTGATAAATTAACATATTGATTGTGTTGAAGTGACTTTATTAATGAAGAATTTCAAGTTGTTTACAATTATAATAGTCTGTGTTAGAGTTATTAATTTCAAAGAAATGGACACTGTAATTATTTATCTGAAGCAAGCAAAGTCCCCCAAAAAATCATTTAGGACTTACGAAATACTCCCACCAGAAATTATTTACTTCAAGACTGCTAAGCTAAGGAAGAATTCATTTATTTCACCAAAACTAAGTAAGAAATCATTTAATGAAAAATGACTCCAAGCCCCCCCCCCTAATTATGGATAATAAATGGTCTCCCCCCAAGGAAATGTAACATTTTTGTGATGTTGTGAGGAATTATGAATATCGTCTTGTGTCTTTTGACCATTTTCGACAATTTCAAGGGAAAGATAATTCAAAATTGGAAGTTTTACAAAATATTGTAATCTCTTGCTCATAAATATGGAATATACTGAAATAACTACGATCCTTGTTTTATTTTTTACCCTTGTTTTGGGTGAGTCCAGATTTATAAAATTAACTTCAACATGTTGAGAAGAGGCTCAACTAGCCCGATATGAATGGCTGGAGTGGATTTTTCATATTTTTAGGTTTTCATGAACAATGGTGATAAACCAACCTTATTGATTATGATAAAGTCTCAATTGCGAGAAGCCAAAACAATTTCTAGTTGAAATTATAGTACATTTTGGTAGAGCACACATAGGATGTACAATTCAATATCAATAAAACGTCCCTGGTTATCATGCAGTCTCGGAATCTGAAAATGCATAAAACTGTTCCATTGGACTAAGCATAAAAATGACCCATTTTATCTGTGCTGTGATTATTTGTCTGAGAAGTTCCACATGCTAATGACCATTGAATTAACTATTTTAAAGGTTAATCTTTCCTTTTATAGCAGTAACTTTCACATATCAACAATTTTGGATGGATTTCTAACCCTACATGAATTTAATATTTTGGTCTTTTTTGCATCGTTTTTTAAATTTCCTCCAACCTCCAAAATTTTCGAAGATTTAAGTAAATATTCAAGCGAGGACTTAAAATAACTCTTCGGGAATCCACTTACGTTCTTAAAAGTACCATTTTAACCAGTGGATTCAAATGAGGTAGCTTCAATTCAATGGTAGTTTTCGTGTTTTCTTATATTCCATATTTATGAGCAAGAGTGTATTAAGCATTAAGAATTTCCCAATTCAATGTTGAGAAATCTCTATAAAAGTTGACGTATTCAACCCTCTGACTCCGTGCTTGTGGCTCCAACAGTAATAGGAAAAAAAATGGCTTCTTTGGCCAATAGTCAGCTCTGCTCTGGTGGCATAGATTTGTGTAACTCAAGAAGTTCTCGTTTTGGGTCATGCGCACACCAAATATTTTCAAAATTGGATAAAATCATATCTGGGTACTCACCGATGAGGTCAGGAAATAGAATGGGACATACCTGAAAGCAAAAGAAATTGTATACTGTTTGATTTCGGGTATATACATTATTTAAAAAAATGCTCATAATACTGGCTTTCTTCTAGAAACTACATCGTGAATGCAACCATACAACCAAAAAGCAAATAAACTTTAAATTGGTTGAAATATGAGAAATTTATCCGAAAGTGAATGTAATATCTTAATCTATTTGAATAAATTAACTGTTACAACTTTAGTGACAAGTGATTACACAAGAGTGAGCATCTGCTTGGAATGTATATATGCTGGGACTGTACACTGTGTACCAACCAAGTGACCTAATTAAGAATTTTTTGTTTACATTTTGCCAGTTCTCATATATAGAGCAAACAACAAACTTTGCAATATAGCCAGTATGCTGTCTTATAGTACAAGTAATGCACATACAAATTTGGGAATCAATCAGTTACATTTTCGGGGAGATTAGGCAGCTTTAGTAAATTTTAGTGCAATTTTTACTAGAATCACCAAAACTTTCGATTGATAAATATTTAAAGCTTGACATTTCACATCAAGGTGTCTGATACATAAATACATAATACTGATTGTGTCATATTGTATTAACATTGGTTTCTTGCCTAAAATTTAAGATTTTATGAGTAACTAGGTTGCTTCGCGTAGAGCAAACGGCAGACAGTGTGTATATAAGTAGACAAACTCGCTTGTCCAAATTGTGGAGGGGACAGACGGCCTATGTGGAAGAGTGGCAGATGCCAAGGGCCTATAAAAGGTGCCAAAAAATGACTATAGAGAAAAAATCCAGAAGTCTATTTTTTGACCAAGTTTATGACTGTGTGATACAACCAAGCTTTTAGGTTGGGGCCCCATTGTGAGAAGGTTCTGTATAGAAAAGAGCCCTTCCACCTTTTACTGTGTGGAACGTGCTACTCAGTAAACTGAAGTAAAGTGGAACAATACCACAAAGTTGTTCTGTTATGATGATCATATTTTTTTTTCATCCCTATACATATGAAGAAATCTACTGATACTAATAAAAAAATGCTAAAATTATGGGAGGAACTCCAACACATGTTATTAATTTAGACTTTGGTCAGTGGCGTCCCTATGGGGGGGCACGTGCCCCCCATATTGGACCTGTGCCCCCCAGGTGCCCCCCCATATCAACTTTCCAACTCTGGCTAAAATATACAATAAGTATAGTAGGTGCCCCCCAAGAGGATCGCGTGCCCCCCCAGGTGCCCCCCCACTCGAGACCCCCCAGTTACGCCACTGACTACGGTTAATAGAACTGGTAAAGTGCAATCATTATATAAATCACATTTTTATGTCAATAAAAGACTGAATTGTGTCAACTGCCAATGAGCACGTAAGCAGAACAAATCAAAAGGAGTTAGCAGTCTGTTGTTGGTGATAGAAATACACAAATGCATGAAAAGGATCCATTGACGTACACAAATTGCTTAGGTTTCAATAAAGCCATGTAGGCCTATTATTAAATATAATAAATCTTCAACATTTCTTTATGGTTCACTGACTCTTTCAGAACATTTCCTGTAATATCTAGAATTTGATATTAAAGTCATTTATATCTTAAAGAAGAAAGAAGGTAGGCCGACATCAATATGTTATTTGATAAATCTTCATCACCTATTTTTCACTAAGTATATACTATATAGATAGTGGATGGTGAGGACACCAATATTGGGTTTTATTGGCTAAGGTCAACAAAACTCTATATTGGTCGACTCAACATCCACTATTTGTTATATTCTGCACCAACGTTTTCAGACATACACATATTTGTAAAATACTGGTTTTTCAGAGATGCTTAATATTTTATATGAAATATACTTAATTTTTCCCATTATATACAATGAGCATATTTAAAAGATGATAGATTGACATTTCACTTTAAGAAGTTAGATTTCCTTCTACCCAGGCCATTTGCAGAGTTATTATGCCAATCTAAATTCTACCATAAATTTCTAAATCCTTCAGAAACATTTGGAGATGGCGGCTGAACAACCAATTTATATGACGGACCAGTCACAGCAACCACCAGGAGCGCCGGGGTACGTCGAAGCCCAACCGGCTTATGCCCAACCAGCTACCGCCCAACCAGCTTACGGACAGCCAGCTTACGGACAACCGGTTTACGGACAACCGGCTTACGGACAACCGGCTTACGGACAACCTCAGGCGCAAATGTCTCCACAGCAACAAGTATGTACATTGTGATTATTATCTATGAATGGGGGGGGGGGGGGTTGTCTGGTGGGAGGGTTGGCCAATCACTGGGTCCAGGGTTCGAATCCTGCTCTTGTCTGGTTACCTGAGTTTATGTTGGATAGCTGTTTCTATTATCGTTCACCTCATTGCTGTGTCTTCCTCTTGTCCTAATTGCCTACCAAGTATGTAAACATAGGACATAAAGCCCCAATAATCCTCCATCCTTGCATTGGACTTCAGATGATGTACTCTATTTGAATGGGATTATTCATAGAAATGGATGCCAACCCCTAAATCTTTGACATTAGCTGGATTTGCACGGTGAACTGGGAATACCGAAGCAAGCAAAAACCTTCCATTATGGAACACGAAAATGCAAAAATCATGATACCTTTTCAAAAGAAGGGCAAACTCTGCTACCTTTTCAAAATAAAATAGGAAAACCTGCTATTTTGTGTAAAGTAAAATTGCAAACCAACTTTATTTCAAATTGAAAGTGCAAAATCTTCTAGATAAATTCTGAGACTTTAGAAAATTGTCACTAGATGTTTACCCCACTGATCCTTAATTTTTACAATGATAAGCTCGTCCTTCTGGTATATTTTAAAACATTCAATTGACATATATTAATTGAAGTTTTAATGCTAATATATATAATATCTATTATTATCGCAGGTGGTCGTGGTGAATCAAGGAGGGCCTGGTGTTATTCAGGTGGCTCCTTCTAATTACATGGGCCTTGCTATCGTCACAATGATTTTCTGCAACTGTCCCTTTGGTAAGTGGTCACATAAAATTGTATATATTTCCATGCTGTGATTGGGCGTAGTGATAATTACAGCTCAAAGTTAATTAAGTATTCCTTGGTGTGTATTACTGTATTGAAAAGCTTTGAATGTTTATGTTAGTGTGCCTTATGTCATAACAACATCTTGTGCCATTTATAATCAATCATTTCTTAATTATATCAATGCATTTTATTTCTATGATATTTTTATTTAAGGATTCATAGCCACAGTGTTGTCTTGCTTGTCATCGTCCAATGCTAACCATGGAGATTTGGAAGGCGCAAGAGCGAAAGGAAAAGCGTCACTAGGAATAAGTCTTGCTGGTAAGGACTATTAATTGACCATTCACTCTAAAAAATGTCGGGACAAAATTGGTTTTTTAGATTCAAAATGGTTTTAAAAAAAAACCAAATTTCAATGCAAAAAACCAACTTGGATTTTTTTAATCTAAAAAACCAATTTCGTCTGAAATTTTTTAGAGTGTTGACTGATTTTGACCTGCATTAAGCTACAATCTGTGGGTGCAAAATATTACATATCCAGGGAGAGGGAGATCGGAATTTTTCATCTCAATGAATAATTCTTCTTTTGAAATAAATAGTTTTATATCATGGAACTCTTATCACCGAATAAATAATTACTAATGGGTAGTTTCCTAACTCTTGCCTGTTGCACTGTTTGATTTGGAAACAAACATGAAAAAAACAGTATGCTTCAACTAAATAAATATGTCAGGTCTTTCCTTGAAATCATTAATTTTCTGTAGAAGAAACTCAAAGATCACTTTTTTGGAATTCCAATATGCCAGTGGTATAGAAAGTCGGTTATGGCCAAAATATGAAGATTGGTGCAAAAAAAATGATGTGGCATGCAACTTGTGCCGGGCCACTCCGGCTTTTATGAAAATGCATATTTTCAGTCATTTCGCCTGGTTTTTTAGACCATTTTTTGGCCTGAGTCAGCTTCCTTGGCTTCAGAAGGTTCAATGGCATGCTTAAATCTTCATTGAAGGCCATTTTAGATAAGAAATACCATAAACAGTTGGCTTATATTTAAGATATAGCCATTTCTGGGAAAATGTTGGGAATCAGAATTTGGCCTTTTTTTCTAAAAATTGCCGGAAAAAATTGAAAATATCGGAATTGACCCAACCAAAAATGATTCCAAGGGAATTGTAATTACCCCGAGTCCTCCCAACGCCCTGAAAAATACTTCCAGTGTATTATCTGCATCAATTTGTGGTTTTAGTTTCCAGAATAGGGGCAATTCCGTGAAGTCAGATTTACAGATTTGACACTTTAGAAGCTTGTGTAGCCCTACCATTACATCTCAGTTATTTCATTGTTAAATAGGGATGAGGCCAATTAATAGGGGTATCAGACAAGCCATCAACCAAAGCTCCAAGTGCAATAGGAGCTGAGCTACAAGGTGAAATGTCATCGTGTCGAACATACAGCGCGTGAGTACATCCGAAAAGATGACATTTTGCCTTATAGCTCAGCTCCTATTGCATATTCAAAATGGCCTTAATGAAGATTTAAGCATGCCATTGAGCCTTCTGAAGCCAAGGAAGCTGACTCAGGCCAATATGGTCTAAAAAGGCACGCGAAATGGCTGAAAATATGCATTTTCATAAAGCCGGAGTGGCCCGGCACACGTCACATGCTACAAAATTAGTTTTGCATAAATTTTCATTTTTTGGCCATAGCCAACTTTCTATACCACTGGCCTAATGAATTTCCAAAAAAAGTTTTTTTCAGCCCACCCTATTGGACCGTCCTAAATGTTCGAGTCAAACTGGTCCTGGGACGTCTGTCGTATGTGTTGAATCGATTTAGTTTAATCCAGGGCAATTGTCAAAGACAACAATTGCACATCAGTTAATTTATTTGGAGTCTATAAAAACTGCACTCATGTGTGACAACATTGCAAAAGTTGAAATGTTTCATCAGCTAAATTGATTGAGTCAGATGGTTGCACAATTGCTTTGAGCAAGGAGGCTCTGGATGGGGTTTTTCGTCCCCTTGTCCCTTAGCCATTTTACTTTTGAATTCTCTGTTCCTTTGCAATTTTACCTTTGAATTCCCTACCCTCAGCAATTTTACCTTTGAATTCCCTACCCTCAGCAATTTTACTTGTGAATTCCCTGTCCATGGGTCTCTTTACTTTTGAATTTCCTGTCCCTCAGCCATTTTACTTTTGAATTCCCTTTTCCTTGGTCATTTTAATTTTGAATTCCCTGACCCCCTACCCTCCCCCCAATTCAGAGCCTCAGCAAGCATAGCTTGTTATTTTTAACTAAGATAATTTGTCTACACGTAGATGTCCATTATCATACTTCAAACAAGAAACCATGTTGGCTCAAAGGAATTGTGCAACCATCTCACTCAATCATAAATTTTGAGCAGACTCAAAATTCAGATCTTACAGTCTAAAGAAAAGTCTTTTGTCTTGAAAGCGAATTATAAATCATTTAATAAATATTATAGACATATTGATAGACT
This sequence comes from Platynereis dumerilii, assembly GCA_026936325.1. Classification (NCBI taxonomy): domain Eukaryota; kingdom Metazoa; phylum Annelida; class Polychaeta; order Phyllodocida; family Nereididae; genus Platynereis; species Platynereis dumerilii. The sequence goes on along the minus strand of JAPTHN010000025.1, from coordinate 7,671,065 downwards.
ATCCTGGGCAGTAATAAAATATTTTTCTCTCTCGCCTGTGTAAGGAAAACAATTTTTTCGGCTTTCGGCCTCATGAAGTAATTTTCACTTACAAACTCTGGAGGGAAACAGATTTGACGATTGCCCTAGAAATCAGTCGGTGTTTATATGATATTGCCCATTTATATAAAAAAGTAAGTTTTGCTTTAACCTAAAATGTGTTGATACAATGTTTCATGATCATTTTATTTATCTTGCAGGCATCATCATAACTATTATTGCGATACTCTTCGTCCCGATCTACTTGTTCGTAATCGTTACAACATGATTTTGAAAACCGTCTCTTGGGACTGTTCCATGTGACTGGAAGGGTGTGACCAACTGCAAATCCTATGGCTTATTCAGACCAGTGAGGTCACAGACTTTCGGATACTTCATTTCTGCTGAACTGTTTCCTGAAATATACTCATTTGCATAATGATTCTAGAAGCTGAAAGTTTGCAAAAAATCTGTTATATGCCATGTCTCCACTTTGTATATAAGGATGCAACTCAGAAACAAAGAATTTATTGCAAATGTACATACAAACAAGAAGCAATCTCCAATATCACAGAACAATGTCCAATATGACAGACAAATATCACAGAACAATCTCCAATATCACAGAACAATCTTCAATATCACAGAACAATTCGTAAAGTCTGATTTCCAGATCTGACACTCCAGCAGCTTGTGTAGCGCAACCATCTTACCCTAAGACAAATAATTATTTTAGTTATGGTGATCACTGAGTGGACCGAAAATTAAATTATTAAATTCTCATTCTATGGAGTTGTCTTCATCTTATCCTGTTAAATTTATCTTCAAAGATGTGGAATTTGATTTTATTAATTTTAATAAAGTGCTTAAAATCATCACTCCAATGGGTATAGTTTGTCTTTAATTACCTGTTCAGCGGCTGCCTTAGAAATTTTGGCAAAATTTAATTGTGGGTTTGCAAAATGTCAGGTATCGTAGAATGGGGCTAAACTTGGCAAGCCAGGGGAAAGTTGGCAAGGCAACTTACCCAACTAAATAGTGGGAAATGGAAATGTTTTAAGTTTCCTCACTGATGCAAGTTTCTTCGGGCATTTGGCCACCTATGTCAGTGAGGTTAGCGTTTCAGACATTTAGTGAGGCAAACTTGGCCAACTTATCCTCCATGTGCCAACTTAACTCTGCATGTTTAATGGTATAAATTCAAACATATGACAACACATCAACGCTTCACGTATAAATTGCCTCTCAGGGTATAAAATAAGAAAATTAGTTCACTGCGCATATTGTCTTGCGCGAACTATGGAGAACCAATCGATGTTCAAAAGTGCTGGCGTTGCGATATCAAGCAATACATTCTTCCAAAAGATAGGTGTCATCAGGCAGGCAAAAGTACCTAATTGGTTGAAATACATTGCTTGTTGTGGGTATTCTACAGTAACATATTTGGCACAAAAAGGATGAATTTGATGATTACTGCACAAATTCAGACTGATCACTGCACATTTCAGTTTGACCACTGCACATTTTGGGATCGTTGCACGCTTATTTTATACACTTTTACTTCTGCTGTAGTGATAACAAAGGAAGAAGAGGCGCTAAGTTGCAAAAAAAAGGCATGCAAGTATCATTGAAAAATAATTGTGTATTGTCATGTAAGCACTTTTAAAAGCAGCACAGAATGTGGTTCTAACCCAGGCATACCGATCATGGAAAAGCAAAGGAGACGAAGAAGGCACGGTTGACCTTTGACCCATTGAAGCCAGTCCATTTAGTTTTCTTTATTAAATTTTTCCATCGCTGAAGGACACTAAAAGTGAGTGGTCGAAAGTGAAAAACCTACAGAATGTACAAAAGATTTGAATGTGTTTGGTGAAAGAGCGACCCAGGCTCACCCTATTTATGAAAAGGCAAGCTTCATTGTCGCTGTTAGTCTGCTACAGAGCAATTTAGTTGGAAAAATATACTTTTCTGCAAGTAAAGTTAGGTGCTAACTTCGAATTTCAGAAACGTAATTTGAGCTATATCATGCCGGTTAACTTGATTTGCAAACAGAGTGGACTGTTGCGCTGTGAAAATGGCACTTTGTGAGTTATCATACTGATGATAATTCATACTGATGATAATTCATGATCAAGAATTATTACAGGTTGTTTTGATATAGTCAACGTCAGAGGAATTGAAATTGTAAAACAACTTAAGGGCACATGCTGGTCGAAAAATGGTGAAAATATTTTAGAAAATGGAAATTCTGATTTTGACAGTTTCAATAAATACAGATGTCCAGACAACAAATGCAACTGACATTACGCAAAAATTCCTATTATAACCCTGTAAACAACCTTGCCGATCTTACCTTTACAGTTAAAATTATTAAGAGTTTATTTCCTTTTTTTGCCATTTTCCGAAAACTGCGAATTTTAGTGACTTTGAGTGCTTACAAAAAATTCATCTCACAAACCACTGAAGGCATCATAATGAACTTTGGCATACTGCTTACTGACAAGTTCGCTTCCGCAATAAGGCTATTTTCGGAACTGTATTTTGATTAAAGGCCGAGGGACAGCGATTCAAACCTGAAAGATTGTGAAATAGCTCCATAGTCCCATGTTCGCGAACCCAGAAAAACCCTATAAAAACATATTTTTAGTCTGAAAATAGTCTTATTGCGGATCCGAATACCTCAAATTATGAAAATAAATGAGTTCTGATTATTCTGATAGCTCAGTCTTGAGATGAATTTTTTGTAAGGCAGAATACTTAAAAATATGTAAAATTCTTTGTTGCCATGGCAACCGTAACCATGGCAACTTAAAATTTCACGGAGTGTCATAATTTGGTGCCCTGAAGACCTGCGTAAAATTTCATAGCTCTAGCAGCAACAGTTTCTTCTGGACAGCATACACACATTTTTCGACCAGCCTGTGCCCTTAAATAGCAAAGCATGCAACAACGTATAAATTATTTTCTAAGTATACACATGTATAATTGTATCCATGGCAATGCACCTCAACATCTAGTCAATTCTGTGATAATGGCATATGATGACCATAATATTAATACTCGTCTTGCTAATACTTTAAATGTTGTTATTCCAGAGTGTCAATCACAAATGTATAAGAGATCTTTTTTTCTATAGGGCATCAATAATTTGGAACACACTGCCAGAGAGTATTATAGAGTGTTATAATGTAATTGATTTTAAATGTAAAGTCAAACTTTATTTTACCTGATTTTACCACTTTTAATTTATGCTTGTTGATTTAACTGTTTACTTTGTAAATGGGCCACTTGAAAAACGGTCTTTTGACTGACAGTGTTACCCATATAAAATATGTTCAAAATAAAATAAATAAATAAAATAAAAAATGATCATCATCCCAATACTTTCAATGTTAATTTGATTTAAGGAGACTAATCCTGCTTGATAGTGCAAATGAAAAGCTTTCCCATCTAATTTTTACTCTAAAATCCTTTATGAAAGATCAAATGGCCTTCTCTTGATCATGACTAATCAAACAGCCTCTATGTTTCCCATGTTGAAAGTAGAGAAGATGACAATTCATCAGCTATATTATGAGTTATGACACACAGCGTGACAATATTCATTGCATATCAGGTTTACAGGCTGTATTACAGCGATGCACTTTGATAAAGAAAAAATGAGGATCAGTTCACTGTGAAAAATGCACTTTGTGATTCATGATAGCTGATGAAGTATCATCTTCTATACTTTCAACATGGGAAACATAGAGGCAGTTTGATTAGTCATGATCAAGAGAAGGCTATTTGACTTGTCATAACTGATTTAGGCTTGAAAATCAAATGCATGATCCTTTTGTTCGGCTGTCACCAACAAGAGGGATAAGTCTCCTTAAATCAAATTAACATAGAAAGTATTGGGTATGATCATGACAAATCATCCGTATGATGACACATGAAGTGCCATTTTCACAGTGCAACAGTACATTCTTTTTCAGTATCAAAGTGCATCGCTGTAAGCACTATGTGCAACTAGCTCATACTGTAAAATGAAATGACAGGCTGCAATAAATAATTAATGGCTCAGCCGAACCATTGGCAAAAAGCGAGGTCACTGAATTCGAAAGTTGTGCAAAAAATAATATCACCATACAGTATAACTCAAAATAAGTACGACTAAACCCGGAAGGAAGGAAGAATCAGCCACTACTTTACACTCTCACACTTTGAAATTGCTTTAAATTTGCATAAAAGCAGAAAAAGTGCTCACAGAGTATCATAAGGTGGCTCGATACTCATGAACTTTCCAAGATAGGATTTCTCAAAAACAGTTTAGAATGATCCAAAATATTGTTTATAGCAAGGATATGTAAACAAAAGTGCTTGCTACCAGCCTTTTAAAAAAAATATTTGGGGTTATGTCAAACATACTCTTGATCAGCTGTCTAAGATGTCAATAACCTGGTTTAAAAACAATCTAATGAAGGTCAATCCATCTAAGTTTCAATGTTTAGTTCTATCCAGAAACAATAATTGTGATATTCTATTTAATGTTGATGGTGTTGTTTTAGAAAACATGAGCTCTGTTAGGTTGTCATATTGATAACAAACTAAAATTTACTGATCATGTGAAACAGCTGACTGTCAAATGTAATAGACAAGTAAGTGTTCTTGGAAGACTTAGCACTTTACTTGATATAGATACTAAATTACATATTATACGAACACTCATAATTGCTAACCTTAACTATTGTAGCTCAGTTTACCATTTTTGTAATGTGAATGAAGCTAGAAAACTAGAGAAGATTGTAGAACGTGCTCTAAGATATGCTTATCATGATTTTAGCTCAAGTTATAAAGAATTACTTGTCAAATCAGGTTTTTCATCATTGTTTATATGCAGGGTCAGAAATATTATGGTAAATGTGCATAAGGTCAGACATAATATGTTGCCTCCTGTCAATAATTTATTTGAAGAAAATCACACTGAATACGACCTGAGAGGTACAAATTTAGTTCAACCAATGTTCAATACAGTATCATATGGGCTGAAGTCGTTTAGATATACTGGTGCTACACTTTATAACAAATTACCTAATGATCTCAAGAAAATGAATGTACCTGATTTTAAAAGAGCTATTAATTTATGGAAGCCCAAATGTAATTGCAATGATTGTTTGCTATGTAGTCTTAATCTCTAAGTTGCCATATGTTTTTACTATTTTATGAATGATTTACGTTTTTACAAATTGCGCATGTCATTGTACATTATCATTTGTTTTCACTTCATCTGTATATAGCTTCATATTGTCGGAGACAAGCAGAAATGCTTATTTTATATTGTTCATTGTAACCCGACTTGAAATAAAACTTATCTTATCTTATCTTATCTTATCTTATCTTATCTTATCTTGTACCAGAAAGTCAGTCCACGCAAACCTGAAAAACTAAATTTTTTTCTTATTTTTCTTACTGTGAAGTTTGTTCTGCCATTCAGTGGTCATGCATCCCATATTATGCAATAAAACATGAACTTAAAGAAGACACTTTCATGGAAAAGGTGATTACAATTTCAAAGAGATATATTTAGTTTAACGGACTTTCCAAGGGGCTCGGAATAGAAGTTTCGATTTTGACAATTTTAACTTTTTTTATAAACCATTGCGTTAAAAAAAATTGACGAGATAGGATTTTTCATTTCTTTGTCATTTATTTCCAAAAATAGTTGGGAACAATATGATGATATACACAAGCCTTCCTACCACACTTGAAATTGATATAAACATTTATTTATATCACAAAGTCATTTTTGATAAATTAGACCTGCTTGCCGAAAAACGCCTGTAAAAATTTTTTAGTGTCAAGTTGAATATCCGGCTGTATATAGGACTCTTCATGGCGCATCTAATGCTCCAAACGAGAAGTCTCTAACCCCAACAGAAGTGGCGCAAATGGCAAACGAAGTGGCCGTCGCATGGAATTATCAGAATTTAAAATGATGCTGAAACAGTGGCAGCAGAGCCCTGCTGCTGTGGTGACGTCACGACAGATAGGGCCTGCCTGGCTAAACCTTCCCACCTTTCTTATTATCTATCTGTCGCTGTCAGAAGCATGTGAACCCATCAGCAAGCACTGTAAAATTTGAAATTTTGAGTTAGCTCAAATGATTGAGTGAGATGGTTGCACATTTTTTTTGAGCCATGATAGCTTGTTATTTTGAGTTATGACAATCTTTTAATATGTTGTTATATTACATATAAAATTACAAGAGAAAAAAATGTAACAAATTGTCTGGTGAATTACAAAGTGTTGAGATCCCAGAACCTGACTTGGCAAAGGGCAGGGGAATTATACCAAAACAAACCAGAGTCAGGTGTAAGGAGGTGTGTGACTTAGGACTCACATGTGATGTTAACTTGCAAACAACAAGCTATCTTGGCTCAAAGGAATTGTGCAACCATCTCACTCTATCAATTAAGCTAACTCAAAATTCAAAATTTACAGTGAGTAAAAGAGTGAGCTAAAGTATAAATATCAATAAAATAATTCACCAATATGTAGCATTTGCTCTTAAAAATACTTTTTTTTTATCTCGCATAAGACAATAATGGACGGCCAAACTTACTAGTCATCTGACATGCTCATGTCAACTTTGGTACATTGTAGAACCAACAGAAAACAATTTAGCAAAATATAATGAAGTGTGATTGATAAAATACATTAAATACTTGTTTGGAAGCATTTTGTAAATTTCTTCATATTTCTAAACTATATTTCACGATCACGGCGGCCATAAGTATTTATTTCAAGCGCCCAAAATCCCCGAATATTTATTCCAAAATCAAGCAACGTCTCATTAAGGAATATTAAGGAATATCCCTTAAGGAATATCCCTGGAAGAAAAAATTAATATCGCAGGTACGGACCAGCAAACTCAGGAAAGGAGCACTGTTGGAACAAGGCAGAAAGTGATTTGACAGTTCGCATGACACAATGACAATATATCAGGGTTGAGCACAAAACAGAAAAATGAATGTATGGGGAACTGGGGCACATTGGGAAAAGGGGGCACAATGGGATGCAGGGGTTTTGATATATGATAAGGTGATGCCATCAAATTTTGTATATAACCAACCTGATGTCTTTATCCCGTTATCGGCAAATTAAAGCCACATGCAGAGGTTTGATGAGAAGAAGTTTGTTTTCCTACTAGGGGAACGAGGGGCAAAACGGGTCGTCTAACTTCGCAGGCTCACTGCAAGAAGGTGGTATGTCATGCGAATGCCAAATAAGGTCTGATCCATGAAGAAGTACCAATACGAAAAAGCAGAATAGTGATTTTTTAATAGTTCCAATTCAGATTTTTCCTTATTTTCAAAAATGCTACTTTATCCCGTTTTGCCCCATGCTTGGGGCAAAATGGAATTTCATATGGGGCAAAATGGGAAGAAATAAAGTTGCAAAAGTTCTGCAATAAATCAGCTGTTTTGATAACAGCCTAACTAAAAAGCATGTTGACAAACAAAAATGCATTAATTCATGTCATTGCAATGTAAGAATATTGCAGAATACTAAGAGTAAACATAGCAATCAATTATGGAATCAACATCTCAATACAGGATGCAATTATAGCTGGGGAGTGATGCTAGTACTTCTACATTCTATGTAATTAATTGACAAATTATTAACCATAAACATTAGGTTACAAAAGAAACAAAATTAGTTAAATTTTGTGGAAATGTGACATTTTTATGAATATTCACATAACTCTGATTTCCGAGTTTTATTAATAATTAAATGATTTAAACTGGTATTTGATTTGACTATGCTTTTTGAAAGGTATTTACATTCGTTTCATTTTCAACAATACAGGGTTTTACCACAAAGTCTAAATCCTCAAGGTATTATTGATGACATGGATTAGATCCGCAAATCTCTAGTGATTTTTTCAAATTTTGCTTGTTATATGGCCAGAAAATGTATCAAATGTCTCAAATGTTATGGTTGAATTGACCCAATATCAAGCTTCAACCTTTTCTAGGCTGGGATTGCTTTTTGTGCTTCCCATTTTGCCCCCTCAGGAAGACTCCATCTTGCCCCAACCATGCAGGGTAGATTAATAATGACCTACTCAGACATGACTAAGCACCAGACTACATTTTTTTGCTTAATAAGCAAGCTTAGTAGTCCTCTTATAACGCTGACTATGAATTATTTGGCTTTGAATGTCATATGAGGTACTACACCATTTCCAAAAATTATGATTTTTTTAAGAAAATCGATTAAAACCTTCAAATTAACATAGCTGAATACATATAACATTCTCATCCACGAAACTTTCAGGAAAACTTGGTCATGTATCCTATTTTATTTTGAAACCAAAAAATTAGAAGGCAGGTCAAAACGTTCTGAGAAAACTTAAAAAACCATTTTGCCCCGCCCTTCCATTTTGCCCCTCGTTCCCCTACTTGACTAAAACAAAGAGTTTCAATTCGGCCACTTGCTGGTGAAACCTGGAACAATCAGGTTTTTCCAGTGCTTGTATGCGTTTGATACATTGTAACAAACAATTATGAATTGCTATCCTGATAAACGCACTCACTGGTGCCTGAGAAATTAGCATTTTTGTGTGTCAGTCATGTCGGGGCTCATTAGGACACTGAAAGTGGGGTACATTAAGACACACTTTATATGGCCGAATGTAAGTGTCCAAGATGACAGAATGACCTGGGACAGCACACAATAGGTATGTAGGCCACAGTGAATTTGTGACATAGTGGACTACCATGCTTTGTGAACAAATTTATAGCAAAGCACTGTGTGTTACTGAATATTGATGAGTGACATGATGACCGCACACAGCACAGGTCGTGTCAAATTTTTGAACTGTTTAAAGTTATTAGCGATTGGTACAACAAGGTGGTTTTGTACTGTATACAGTCTTGTACAATTCTTGTATTGAATATTTAGTGTACATCTATGTATAATATGATATACACATGATCCTTTTTGTAATGAAAAGAAATTTTAAAATAAAATGCCAATTAGCACATTATCAGAACCAGCCATGAGGACTCACCACTTTTTTCATTGGTTAACCAAAGGATTGATATTGCAAAAGGAAATCCTATTGATTGTTACAACTACGGAGTTTCAGGTTTCAATTAAATGTCCGTCACAGGTATCAAATTTACATCTTCCGTATTCTGTTCCGCCTCAATGGTTCCTTTAGGAAACTAATATATATATATATATACGAATATTCAGAAATATCAAAGTCTTTTATATCCTGACCAGGAAAGAAGGTAGGTACTTGTAATTAATTTAATAAACCATTTTTACATTTCTGTTTTTGAATAACTCGGGCCGCCGGGCGTAGCTTTTTAATGCTTTTACTGGAGAGGCCCTGGATGGGTTTGGTGGGGGGGCGGGGAATTCAAAAGTAAAATGGAAGTATTTTTTTATTTCAAGTTCGCCAAGTCCTCAAATATTCATTCCTAAATCAAACTACCCCTTATTAAGAAATACCCATGGCCGAAATGATTGATTTCAAGACTGCCCCAAAAAGAATTAATTTGTTTCACCAAATCTGAGCAGAAAGTATTTATTAAAACAAATTTGAAGTCCCCCCTTGATGTATTTTAAAAATAATCACCCCGAAAAAGAATATTTTTTGGAGTTATTTTGTATCTGAAGCCACATAGACATTATTCGATTATAAATTCATAACCCCTTTTATAATAGAACTATCTTGAGATGTCGCAAGAACCTCCAATTTATATGACTGACCAGTCGCAGCAACAACCTCCAGGATATGTTATGCCTCAACCAGTTTATGCACAGCCACCACCCCAGGCGGCTCCACAACAACAGGTAAGTGTTGCAGACCGAACAATAAAAATGGTTATACTCCACCAAGACAGTTTTCTATTGTCTTTGCCGTGGGATAACAGAAAGATTTGTTAGTTATACCACTGTTGGTGATTAAGTTAGCTTGCTGTACTACTTTTTCTGCAAACAACTCACCTGAAGATGACAACAAAGCAACAAAAATGCAGTTAAAAATTCTTCAGGAGTCATAATTATATGGAGTACAAGTCGCCTATACAACTTGTTTTTGGTGTATAACTAACATTTCAGGGTTATTCACATAAACAATTACAGCAGTTATATATATCTCTCCTCACATGAAATGACACTATAAGGTGTATACATAATATATCATGGTGTATAGATAGCAATTAAGTAGACAGTTTTTGAAAATGTCAAGGAAATCAGTGGAAAATGGAGTTTAACGTTAATCTTTGTCAATCGCAGGTGGTGGTGGTGAATCCAGGAGGGCCTGCTGTTATTCAGGTGGCTCCCTCTAGTTACATGGGCCTGGCTATCGTGACCATGTTGTTTTGCAACTGTCCCTTTGGTAAGTGATTCTTAATGATAAATACGACAATATAGTGTGATTATATATAGCGACAATTCCAGATAAATCTGTTCACTGGCGCTCACCAATCATACCAATCATTATAGTGATAACCTCTGGACGTGGCTGGAGCGTGCCTTGAACCCACATCCACTGCGCACAAGGCAGACGTGCTAACCACCATGCTATGGAGCCACATTCTCTTAGTTTCTATTCTAACAGTGACAGTTTGAACAGTCGGTAATTGCAATACATTATTCAGTCAATTGCATGTATGAAAAAGGGATCTTTTTATGCAAAGAAATGTCTTTGTGCGCGGATGTCTGTCCATCTCTCCAGCTGTCCGTCTAGCTGTCTCACTGTTAGAGAGATTAAACAAAAACAGCTGAATGCTTTCTAATTAATTTAGCCATGATTTTTTCAATCATCCAGACCACAGTGAAGAAATAATCAGATTTTTAAGAAGATTCAAGGAGCAGATAGGCCCGAATCATCTGAGGCCGATGCACTTACATATATTTCTCAAATCAATCTTAACTGGCTAGCCTGCTTTTAAATGTGTCGTAAGGTACCACTCATGATTACGCTGGCCAAAAAGAGCCTTTTCCTGCATCACATAAATACCCAAAAAAAATCTGAGCTTAGAGGTTGTATATTAACCTGCACTCAGTGCTACTATAACTATAACTATAACATTAATTCTTTTCTCCATTAGTGTTGTAATAAAAATCAATATCTACCCCCTTTTTTCTTGCGCCAGGGTTTAACAATCCTTAGAGTGCTGCCACTTATTTCATGCGTTTTACCCCTGTTGTATTTACTCTACCCCTGTTGCATTTACTCTGGAGTTTGTTTTCCTCATTAAAAGTATTTTTTAAATACACCATATCATTAAATTATATGTCTTGGATTTATGATTATAGGAGGGTGAATATAACAGTGTTTCCACTGGAAAAATCAAGTAATTAACATGCCAAAATTAAGAACTTACACAGAGTTTAAAACTACATTTGGTACTGAGGATTATGTATATAAAATTTATGATAGAGGTCATTTGTCTGTTCTTTCACAATTTAGGTTTGGTGTTTTACCATTAGCAATAGAGACAGGACGTTACAATGATATACCGTTAGAATATAGAGTTTGTGAATTTTGTTCCTATCATGTTCTTGAAGATGAAAATTATTTTTTGTTCCATTGTAATACTTATAACGATTTACGTAATTTACTTTTAACCCGTATTTTAGATTATTGTGTGGATTTTTACTTTTTATCATTACAAGAAAAATTTAAGTTGTTGATGTCCAAAGATTTAGTTGAACTTACCGCAGAATGTTTGTTTAAACAAACAGTTTGTTGTTTAAATAATGCAAATATGTGATTATAGATGTTTTAATATTGCAGTTTCTAGAAAATTTGTTGATAAGTTACTTTTGAATTGTTTTGATGACTTGTACGCGCATATAGGGCTGGGTGTATATTTTTTACAAAGGTCAATAAAGAATTTGTCTGTCTGTCTGTCTGTCTGTCAATTAATTTTCATTATTTCTAGGGTTCGTTGCCACAATATTTTCCTGCATGTCATCATCAGACGCTGACAGTGGAAATTTGGAAGGCGCTCGATCTAAGGGTAAAATCTCCCTCGGAATTAGCCTTGCTGGTAAGAATTGTTGACTGATGTATCTCGTTGAAGTGAATAATGCATAATATTCATTTAAAAATTGGTAGCTAGGTTACCAAGTCATCAATTTCTGAGGTGTGACCAATACATTTTAGGGTGACAGTTCTACAGATTTGTAGGATTTTCGTATGACTTAAAGCCCAAACGGTTTCAAAATTAACTTTCAACTTAGTGGTGTGATCTCAATGGCTTAAAAATGTTTTGTTTGTGTCAGTTATGGTTTATCAAGTGATTCAATGTTCTTTGCCCCTTTTTCTACCCAATTGCAGGAATCAGTGTTGATCTGATTGCAATAGTCTTCATCCTGATTTACTTCCACCTGATTTTAACATAATCCTCACTTCAGAAGTCGTATGCGTGGATTCATAAATGGTTGACGTGGACAAACCTTTAAGGTATAGCACTAAAGCTCATCACCGAAAGCAAAAAATCAAAACCATAAAAGAGTTGATCAACCAAAAGGTCCTTAATAGCTATCTGCTAATCCCATCAGGTCGAGCTAATCCAGCGACCTTGACATGAGCACACCAGAATAAGATGAGGAAGTCGTCAGTCCCTTTAGAGTCCATGTTTCTGACTTCTACTGTAAGTGTAAGGCTATTTAAAACCATTGATAGAATTAAAATTCAGTGCTCAGTTCACCTTAACTTTTTTTTTTTAATGGCACCACAAAACATCGCAACAGCTAAAATTTTGCAGTATGTTTTAAAAATATAAAAATGCTAAAATTAGTTACTGTAACGCCTTGTTTAGATTATTTCAATAACATTTATAAATATATCTATCTATCATGCTCTGTTAAGTTTATTACGAAGAAGTTTTGTACCGATTCTTTTTTCACTCGACTGGTTACCCAAACAGTGACAATTAACTCTTGGCTAGATGTCCAATATTCTCATGTTTTTGTGTGTCTCTCTCAATAAAAGTAATATGATCGAAGCTTGCATTGAGTCATCATGATACCTCTTCATATCACAATGTTATTTCAGTGCAGGGGTATAATATCAATTATACCATTCGACACCTCTGTCAGCCAATCACATGCCAGTACTTTAGGGGAATAATTCCCATATTCTTTGTTGTCCAGTTATCCTCTCCTTTACTTGCCACATTTAAACTATGGTATACTTTGCTGGAAATCAAAAGTAAATGAACTTGTAAAGCTGCAAAAGAAAGCTGTCAGAATTATATCGAAAGAAAAGTATAATGCTCATACAAATCCTCTTTTTAAGAAATTGAACCTACTTAAAATCTCTGACCTGGGAGCTCTTCAGGTGTTAAAATTTTGCTACAAACTAGAACACGATAGACTTCCTGAATACTTCCAATCAAATTTGTTCAAGAGAAATTCTGAATTACGTACTCGCATGACTAGAGCATCAAATGATTTCTACTTGCCAAAAGTTAGAACTGAATTTGCCAAAAATAGCATCCAATATATTATACCACTTGCTTTCAATAACTGTCCTCCTCAGATAAAAGAAAAGATCTACTCCCACAGTCTCCCTGGCTTCTGTAGATACATCAAATCTCATTATATTAATCAATATAATGACATCTGTATTCACAGAAACTACTTCGTCTGTCAGAGATAAGTGTTTCAATCTCTTATTATCACCTCACATTCATATCAAGTAAACCTATTTCTTCTTGCCCCTTCTTGCCCCTGATTACCTGTATCTTGTCCTGTCGGTTCCCTCGGGATTCTTCTTTTTAATTCTTCTAATTAGGTATCCACCAACTTGGATGCACTATCCTCTTCTTAAGCACCCTCTTTGGTTCGTATAATTAAAATCGACAAGTAAGACTATTTTTGACTGAGTATACTAAAACAAACCCTGGGGATTCCAGTAGACAGATTCAAATTTTTGTTCTGGGCTGGCCTCTCGATAGCAGCTTCTTTGCCTTAGAGAGGTCTCCCCATAGTGTGGAGTCAATATATGAATCATATAATTGTGTATATATATAAATTATTGTATATTGTATAATAGTCTTTTCATGTATGGCTTTTCACTATGAATAAATTTTTTGTCTGTCTGTCTGTCTGTCATGTTTGACTGTTTGAGTGTTTGTCTCACGGTATAAGCCGGTTATTCACCATGGGATCAGGAATATGTGTTTATCACACCTCGGCCTAAAGGCCTCGGGTGATAAATCACATATTCCCTCTACCGTGGTGAATAACCTTTACTTGCTTGCTTACATATATAAACACACCAACGTTTGAAATAATGTTTCAACAATCCATTTAGTAGACTAATAAGGGGTATGGGCTCATGGTATTTTAAGATCGGTTTGATTTTGGGTGGCAGTGGGTGCCTTTTCGTGAAATTGCATAATAATTAGGAACACCGCAATATCTTATTAAATGGCATAACTCCATATCGAATCAACAGAATTTGACAACATTTACATAATATTGGCTCCATGACACATTATAGCATTATGTGTAAAGGATATCCAAATAGTGTTATTTCTCTTTGAGATAACACGAAAAATAGTGGTTGCATAATAATTGGGAATGCTGTGTAAACATTTTTGTCAAGTCAGCTATGCAACATAACAGATCAAAAATTCTTCCTTCGGACTTGTGTCTTATTTTTCCGTGACCTGATAGGCCTATCCATGAGGTTCATTGCAGTGAAATACACTCTGATTAAGTCCTATCATATTATATTGTAACACCCGCTATACACTGTGTACTCGCCAAGTGACCTAATCAAGGATTTTTTGCTAGTTCTCATAAATATATGGAACAAACAACAAACTTTGTCAGTACTTATAGTACACAGTGTACATTGCCAATTGTGCAGTGTACATAAAACATATGTTCTCTTTCTTGCATTTGTAAATTGACTGTTTTCACGAATGAAATACGTACAAAAATTTACCTATGTAAAACATACGTACATTTTCGTATGGATTTCATACATTTTAACTTGCTTTTTGAGTTTTAACTTGATTTTTTCTTTAGATAGCCTATGTAGGGCCTGTAGTGCCTAAACTTAAACCATTTGTGATAACCGTATTGCACTAAAATGCATACGCTGCACAATTGCTAGTGTATAGCGCTCTCTTTCGCAATATCTTGCAGGGATCATCTCGGCTGTGATTGCAATAATCTTCATCCCGATCTACCTTTTCCTGATTGTGGCATCAGCAGTTGATGATTCCTATTCACAGCAGTCCGGTGGAGCTCAGTCTGGCGGAGATACAGATCCTTGGAATACAAATCAATGGGATTCAGATACCTGGAATACAGATCAGTGGGATAATCTATGGAATTGATATTAATGATATATCATGGTTGGTTTTAAATATGCCTTACTTTGTATGTTATACAGTGTAAGTCACAATTCACTTTTTTGAATGGCACACAAAATAACACAATAGCTGAAATTAGTACATTTTAAAAATATCAAAAATTAAGATCAGTGACTGCAACGGATTGTTTACACTACTTCAAACACATTTTTGTATCCGTCTATTATGTTCTGTTAAGTTTATTTCAAAGAAGTTTTATCCTGATTCCTTTTTCATATCACTAGTTACCCGAACAGTGACAAATAATACTTTGACGAGATCTCCAATTTTCTCATGTTCTTGTGTGTCTTTGTCAATAAAAGTAATATGATCTAAGCTTGTATTGAGTCATTGTGATGCCTGTTTCATTTACATTTATTAGCGTCAATATCAACCAAGCTATCCATGTACAAAATATATTCCAATTATAATGTCCAAATCTTAGAACATGATATTGTCTCTTTTCTCAGCCTTTTTTGCAAATATTTATCATATTATGGGTTTCCTCTATTCAGTGTATCCAGTGATTCTTGTCAACATTAACCATACAGGAGACTGTTTATACTTACAACCACCATCTTGCTGCAGCCAAACTATTTACAACAAGTGTCACAGGCCTCACAGGGCATAGTCAACGTCATGAAGGTTTAGCCGCATAGTAAGGACTAAGGTATGCATACAGTCACCACGCAGACTCTTCTGGGGGGGAACTGACTTTGTTTGAGGTAAATATCAAAACATGTTAGTGGAAATGGGCAGGTCCAGGAGGGTAGGAGAAGGTCCAGGAAGGTTACGAGACAGACAAGAACCACCCCTCCTTCTTTTTCTTGACTTATCTGTGTTTTCATAAATAAATAGCGAAACAGTCACACCATACACCGTGTCGTAAGAAGTCTTCCAGCTGCAGCTTGTTGGGCTATACATGTAAGATTAAAGTATGCATAATGCAGAATAATTTTTCTTTAGGACTATATCCATCTATAATTGCAGCTTTATCACAGTGACAGTCATCAAAACATAATATGTTGAAACATTAACATACCAATAGTTTTAATAGTTTTTCAGTATTGTTCCGTTCTAAAATCTCAACTTATAAATGCGCACCCGACTCTGTAAAAAGGCAAATGAGGTTTTACTCTCAGGTTCATCCCCATGCAGTAGAACATAAGGCGACACCTACACTGTAAATTTTGAATTTTGAGTTAGCTTAATTGATTGAGTGAGATGGTTGCACGATTAATTGAGCCAAGATAGCTTGTTGTTTGTAAGTTATAACAGCATAAAGATTATCATAACTCATAACAACAAGCTATCATGGCTCAAACAAATTGTGCAACCATCTCACTCAATCATTTGAGCTAACTCAAAATTTCAAATTTTACAGTGCAGCACTGCACAATGCAAATGCCCTTGTGGTGACATTCAGATGGACAGGAAATTCTGCAGAGAGTGTATCATATATCGCACAGCACCAGAAATCATACCAGTGCAATAAAGAAACAAATTTGACAACCCTGGTCATCTTGGCAATAGGCTTGGAATTACTTTCAGTTTCTGGCAGTAAAACCAGGCCCGCTTTGATTTTGCCCTCCTTTCTTCAATTTCCCTATGCATACAGTAAAAAGAAGGTTGCTCTTGAAGACAATCCAATAACCACATGCACACTCTAAAAAAATTCAGAAAAAATTGGTTTTTTAGATTCAAAATGGTATTTTGAAAAACCAAATTTCAATGCAAAAAACCAGCATGGATTAAAAAAAAAAAAAAACCATTTTGAATCTAAAAAACCAATTTTGTCCCGACATTTTTTAGAGTGCACATCAGTTAAAGGTTTCCTGGATACAGCAATAAATATAGACAAAGACTCTCTTGGGACAAAGAAAACTAGATTCTGAGTCTGAGATCTGCAAGAAAAGTGTCTGTATTACATTTATGTCATTCAGACATTTACTGGCATCATATCATTTTATAGGTTTTAGGCCACACCTAATTGATCTTTAGCTTCTCGGATCCTCTCAAGGCACTTTTTCTAGGGTTGGTCGGTAGGACAAAAAAAAGGTTAAAAACTAAATTTTCCATATTTCTTAATACACTTTAATTTGTCAACCCAATCCAGATATGACTGTTTTTATTTTATCCACCAACGATACTTATGAATTATTATTCACAGTTGATTGGATGGATTGATGATTGAGGCTTTACATCTTGTATTTATTGTAAACTAATTAGGACTGGAGGCAGACACAGCAATGAGGCGAAGGGTGAGAGCTGTCCAACATGGGCCTAGGTGAACTGGCAAGAACTTTATTCAAATCCCTGGACCTAGCGATTGGCAGTCGAGCACGCGAGCTAACTCTCCCCTCCACGATTCAGTTGAAAAACAGCATATGATATGAATTATCTTGACAGTTTCAGAAAAGGAAAAGCCTTTGTTCCTAGATGTAATCTCCATAACTTTAATGTCAAAAGCAGCAGACTCAAAGGATCTGTCACATAGACAAGAATGGAGGGCAAAATCGGGAAACAGAGATCAGAGGACTTCTGACAGAAAATTTTCTTACTTTATTTTGGATTGTATTGCTTAAACTAACATGTTTATTCTCTACAGCACACCTCAGGCCTGGATGCCCTTTTTTTACAAAACGGATTGTCTATATTTATAATGCATGGCGAACCCCTTGGGAGATGAATCCATCGGCAACAATACAATGTAGAGACCTTATCATTGCAAGCTCTTAGGCTCTTGCTCATGTAAGTAACAAGCAGCTATAGTGTTGTCATCATCTGAAATGTGTCCACTTTGCACTGCTTCACAGATTACTCTAAGAAATGGACCAATGGCTGTGGCACAATGACCACACTTTTCTCATTGTATGTCTTGATAGAACTACATGATTTATTATTGCCCTTGTTCCTCCATATTATTATCAGTCGCAAACTCTCAGTTGATAGTCTTGTATGTCTTGTTATTTTTTCTTGGCCTTTTGGCACCAAACATCAACCACATGGCCCGTTGTATTCAGTGATTCTTGTCAGCAGTAACTGCATAAGAGGCCGTTCAAACTGACAACCCACAATCATGCTGCTGCTAAACTATTTATGTGGGAGACACTGTTACGTCACACAGCAGAGTTATGATGGCACAGGGAGGCATACTTTCACTAAGAGTGTCCGTATGGGTCCTGCTCATGTGTGATAAAGATTGTGATGAAAACGTGAAGTTTGGCACACTTCATAAGCAGCATTCTATCAACAAATTTATGTAAGATAAATACATTTCAGTGATCTTAAAATGCCAGACCAACCCTTAGCAGTAAAACCTCCAGCTGACTGCTGCAGGATGCCTACTGGCCATAGATTATATATTCAGTGCAGGTTTTTGGCACAAGGAAGATTAGATATATACTGACATATTAACAAAGTTACGTCAAGTCAGGCAAATATAAGACTCTCAATGTCAGATTGCCATCAGTATATCATCAAATTAAGAGTGTATGTTTACAGCTCATAACATACTCTGAATACTTATTAATGCATCAAGTGGATCTTCTGTAGTATGTATTGCAAAGAGACCATTTTCATAATGCATCCTTCGATTTGTTGAATCCAAAATTTGGATAAAGCAATCTTCCAAAGATAATCAGTTCTTTTGAGGTTCTTCAAATATGAACCCTACGTAGGATCACACATAGGCCTTGCTTCGATATTAAACAGGAACTAAAAAGCTATGTTTTGTGGAGTGTACTAACTGTAAAATTAATGACTTTTTTAAAAAGCCTGTAAGTGATTGCAATATTATGCTGCAATAATCATGTACAATATTCATTTGCTTAAATCATTATGTGCACAACAACAGGATAGGGGAGACCGGGGCTGGTTGTCACAGGGGCAGGTTGCCACAGTGTGTAAAACTTAAACATGCTACTATTTCTATAAATCATGCAGGAGCATTGCCATTCTGTATGAATGGCAAAAGGGGAGTGACTTAAACCTATCAGGTGACTATATACCTATATCATTCAAAATCTTGATGTCCTATTGGACATTTTTTAAAATTCAGAATTCGGGGCAGGTTGTCACATTTTTGGGGCAGGTTGTCACACTCTCGGGGCAGGTTGTCACACTTTTGGTTATGAGCTCGAATGCAGGAAGTGGAACTCTGTAGGGCAGATCTTGACCAAGAAAAGTTATTTTGGACATATGTGGAAACCTTTTCTTGCCCAGTGAAGACCTTAACAAACATGCTACTGTGTACAAGGGTGCTACAAATGAAGGCTTACCAATCAGCAGGAAAGCATTCTGATCTGGAGTAGGATTTTTATGATTTTTTTGGAAAATTTTACATATAAATTTGAAATTGATTTATTTAAACAAAATGTAATATCTGCATACATCTTCAGTCATCAATAGCATGTATAAAGCACAGATTTATATTTTTGTTAGTTTTTTGGTTTAAAAGCCTAGTCCTAATAGGTTAACAACCAGCTCCAAAAAGTGTGACAACCTGCCCCGCCTTTTTGTGACAACCTGCCCCGATTGATGAAAATTCCAAAAACGGGTGATCAAGGCCGTTGTTATCAAAATTTTCACTATATGTTCAAATGATGATTTAAAGAAATGTTCATATGGTAAGTGTATTAACAGTACCTTTTTCAACAACTACTTGATAAAGACTAGCATTGCATGCAAGTTGAAGGTAAAAAATTACTTTTTGTGACAGGAAATTTTTAACAGACCGTGTGCCTACCAGACTCCCTTCCAGGGGTCAAGATTTTTCAAAAAGACTCCAGTGGGTTATAAAAGCAATAAACAATGATTGGTTGAGCTGTGTGACTCCATAGTTTAGTGCAATAAAAAGTGTGACAACCTGCCCCTGTGACAACCAGCCCCGGTCTCCCCTACCTCATGCAGGCCTACTAGATGTGATACTGGTTCTTAACAACCATTTCATCATAATGTCACTTCCACAGCCTTCACATTGTGTGATGCTGAGCCAGTAATGTGTTGCTTTACTGACTTTACTCTTTGCTCTGTAACATGCCATTACCAAGATGATGCAAATCCGGCAGAAAACCCCTGTTCACACCTAAGAGCAATGGTTTTAGCTGCAGGCTGTTCATCGCCCAGCACTTAATCCTTGTAGAAGTGTTATCAATTCACACTGCCTCTTTGCTCAAAATTATGGATTCCTGTCAGAATTAATTGCTTCAGATGTGCAATCACAAATCGTCTTATCAACCCAAGCTTATCATGCGTAAGTATTTTTATTGTTTTTTTTTATCTGTGTCAATTACATTTTTTTTATTAATTCTCAATTGTGTTATAATATATGTATTTATCAAAAGATGTTCCTATGAACAATGTCAATTTCAACATCATCTTGCATTACATTCCATAATTTATTCTTTACATCACATCCCAGGCTTCGATGCGCTTTCTTTTACAAATAGATTGCTTAATAAATGTCTAGGTCCTGGGGGTTGAATCAATAAGAAAAAATACAATTTAGGGACCTAATAATTGTTAGCTCTTTGGTTCTTTTAAGTAACAAGCAGCTGTAGATGGATGGATGATTGTGGTTTTATGTCCTGTAGTTATATGCACTTGGTAGCCCAACTAGGACAGGAGGAGGACACAGCAACTTGAATGAGGTGAAGGATGATTGAAACTTCCATCCAACATAGGCCAACAAGCAGTGATGAAGTTATCCATTGTCTGAAATTTGCCTACTCAGCGCTGGTCACTGCTTATTAGGCAGAGTCAATTAGAGTCATTGACAACAGTTTTTCACAATATGTCTTGATAGAACTACATGATATTTCTTTTGCTCTTCCCTGTTTCATTCACTCCTCCCTACCATTTTCTAAGTGTGCTATAGCAAGAGCAGCAACTCTCAGCTGATAGTCTTGTTCCTCTTGTTATTTTTTCTTGGCCTTTTGGCACCAAACATCAACCGCATGGCCCGTTGTATTCAGTGATTCTTGTCAGCAGTAACTGCATAAGAGGCCATTCAAACTAACAACCTACAATCTTGCTGCTGCCGAACTATTTATGTGGGAGACACTGTTACGTCACAGAGGACAGAGATAAGATGGCACAATGAGGCATATTTTTACCAAGAGCTTCCGTATGGGTCCTGGTCATATGTGATAAAGATTGTCATTAAAACTTGATGTTAGGCACATTTCATAAGGAGCATTCTGTTAATAAATTGATGTAAGACTGAAACATTTCAGAGATCATAAAATGCCAGACCAATTTTCAGCAGTATAATCTCCGGCCAACTCCAGGATGTCTACTAGCCACAAATTATACATTCAGCCCAGGTTTTTAGCACAGGGAAGATTAGATATATACTGACATATTAACAAAGTTACATCAAGCCAGGCAAATATAAGACTCTCAATATCAGGTTTCTTACAGTAGATCATCTGTTTTTTCGAGTGTAAGTTTACAGCTCACGGTATGTCCTGAATATAAATTTATATGTCAAGCTTATACCCAAGTATATGTAATCTAAAGGGAGCATCTTCAGAGTGTATCCCTTGATTTGTCGTACCAAAATTTTCGGGGATAATCAGTCCTTTTATTTAATCCTGACACATGGGATCTTTTACTTATACTCCACCAATACAGTTTTCTATTGTCTTTGCCGTGGTATAACCAACAGATTTGTTAGTTATACCACTGTTGGGGATTAAGTTAGCCTGTTGTACTACTTTTTCTGCAAACAACGCACCTAAAGATGACAACAAAGCAACAAAATTCAGTTACAAAACCTTCAGGAGTCATATATGGAGTATAAGTCGCTTATAAAGCCCTCGGTAAATAACCACCTGAAATGTTAGTTATACACATCAAACTCGTTGTATAAACCTATACTTATCCAATAAGGAAGAAGATATAAGTATTATTTCTATGAATATAAAGATGTTAGATATGAGTGTATACATTGCAATATACATTAAGGCCCGACATTATTGATGTTTAGTTTTTTCGAACATACTGAAGTGTCTATAACTAAATTACACTACTGACTTTCCACAAATGATGAGAACAGTACACAACTGACTTTCCGCAAATGATGTAAAAAGCCTGCCCACAATAATGTTTAATTGCTTGACACAACAAGAAATACAGATACCAGTGTTGTTCTTTTTTTTTATCATACTAAACAACGTAAAGAACAGGCTCAAGAAGATCCAAGGAGCAACAAATTATTTTTGTCCAGCTTACATTGTAGCTTTAAAATTATTGACTCATTTATTAAGTTTTTGAGTTATTACATTTTATGCTGCAATAACCTTACACAATATTCATTTGCTTATCAAATGTACAGAACAACAGGATGCCTTGTGCATAAAATATGATACGCTTTCTAAACAACCATTCCATCATAACGCCACCTCGGGAACCTTCACATTGTGCGATGCTGCATGATCAAGAGGTGTGTTGCTTTATTGAGTTTGCTCTTGGTAGAACGGAGTTTACTCTTCGCTCCTCAAAGTAAATATCCTGCAACCAAAATGATTCATATCATATAGATACAGTACAACAAAAAATATCTTATTAATCTTTATAATAATGAATGCCATATTGTTAATTGCTATACATGTCAGTCATAAACACAAGCCCCCCCCCCTCTCCCTGACCCGATTTATCCACATGATTAGTTTATCTTATTTATCATTAAATTACTGAAAACAAAATGTTCTATCCATATCTGATTATATATTGCCTTCAGTTCTCTGCAGTGATTGTGCATTAATTTATTTAACATTTTTCAATTTCAACAGGGGTAGGCAAATTAAGCATCGCCTGTGCCACTTTTTTTTTGCAAAATTGTGAATTATTGTGCCTTCTTTTGTATCATCAACTATGGCAAAAATAAAAACTGTCTGTCTGTCAACCCAATGTTTTTTTCCAAGCAGAGGCTCACATTTACACACTTCTACATTTCCATTCACTTCCATGCCTTTGCACTCCCCAGCTCTCCATGACACACATTTATCACACCATCAATATGGTTTACACTTCCACATTTTTTAAACAATATGTATTTCTTTTAATAAAATCAAATGTTTCAAAACTTTCCTTTAGACTGAAGAAAAAACAATTTGTTTTCAGTAAAATACCGGGTTTTGCAATAAGGTAGAGCGAAAGTGCATGAGCTATTAATAGGCCTAGTGATTGTATGTAGGCTCAAAGACGATTGTCCTCTGGAATTGATTGCTTCTTGTTACCAGTCCTGTATGTCATCATAAATCGTCTTATCAACTTGAGCTTGAAGTAACCAGGTATCATTTAAGCAGCTTCTATCAAAGAGTATATACAAAACTACTGTACAATATGCAACCGAGTCAGCCAGACCTACACAGAGATAAATTGTGTGTCGGAAGATAATTGAGCAAAGCAAAAGTTGAGAGCCAAAGGTGGAAGTACCAAACAAATGTAATAAAGTGTTATCATTCAAGTAAGGCAGCAATTATCTGATGTGTGGGGGAGCAGAGGGACATTTCTCTACGGGAGATTATTTAGTTTATGAAAACACCAGGGGCCGATTTCACCAACATTGTTTTAACAGTTAGGCCTGGTGTTAACTTCTATAAACCTGGCGTAACTAAGTCCCTTTCACCAACTGAGTTTTAGTGGATAGACTTGTCAAGGTTCAGTGGTTGACAAATATTGTTAGACAACTTACAGATTAGTGATCTCACACTGTTAAAGTGGTGTCCCTTTTGGGCTGACAAGATAATACATAAGGGGGAGGGGTGGCTGGACTTACGATGAAAATAATTGGTTCAGCACATGACACCGGAAAATAAGTTAGCTCAGCACAAAAAAAATAATAAAAAGTTTGTTTCCATCCAGGCACTCAGCACAGCCTTCATTGAGTAAGTCAGACACACCTCCAAAGCTGGCCATTGAACAAGCCTACCCACATGTAAATATATGCACATGATACACCTTGAATGTCACCTGAAATATGACAAAAAAGTTAATATATATATGAAGTTTGATGTTAGTGCGAGAGACTATGATATTTTGATATAGTCGTAGCATAGCTTGTTGTGTTGTTTGGTGCTTGATAGCAATGATAGGTTGGTTAATGCTGCCCTGTGAAATTTAAGCAAAGTAAGTGACAAAAGAACAGTAACTGAGTTGAGCATAACTTCTCAATCATATTAATAATATCTACCTCCATGCCAAATTTCATACCTGTATCACCTCTAGGTACCCCACAAATCCATGATAAACAAACACAGTATCAACTGTTTACATCAGAATGGACATGTCATGTCAAGCCAAAACACAGGAATCTACTCATTTTGTTTTGAAACGGAGTATCTCTTCGACTTATTACTGGGTTTCAAAATCAATTTTTTGAGATACTGTGTTTCGACTTGACACAAACAGGCAGATACTGTTTTTTCACCTCAACTGAGTAGATGTCTTCAGCAATGACATAAATAGAAAATAAAAGGTTTCTAATTCAAAACACAGTAAGTCATTAAAAAGCACAATGTTGTCTAATATATCTGTAAGAAGTCGTTTTGGGTGACAAATGATATACACACATACACTTTGATTATATTTCTTCATATTTGAAGCATTGACTTGAGGGTGCTTCATCTGGAGATTAAGATATAGAGGTCACAATGTTACAAACAAAGAAGTGTGTTTTTCTCAAAATCACTGAAATGGCAGTTACTGTGATTTGAAATCACAGGGCAGAATGGCAAAGGGGTAAGTTTTGAACTCTTCTCTTTTTTTTCACCGAGACTGGTTAGGCAATTATCTATTTTAAAAATTTCCAAGAACCCCCCCCCCTTTTCTGTGTAGCCATATCTTTGTCTTTGTTTGGGAAATTTAGACATTGTGTTTGTAACAGCTGACCTGTTCGCACAACATGTGTAAACTTCCAATTAACTAAAATACCTTTGATACCGCTCTGCTTGACTGATTGGCTTAGCCAGACCAGGTCTTCTAAGACCTGGCTCTTCTCTTGGCATAATCCTGAATTAGGCCCCGCAGGGGCTTATTTCAGGACTATATATATATACTGCTTAAATAAGCCCCTCTGCAATGATAAAGTCACTGATATTTTCCATAGGGAGGGGCCTATTTCAGGAGTATATGTAGTCCTGAAATAGGCCCCTCCCTATGGAAAAATAGCATTGTGAAATTGCAAAGCGGGGCCTATTTCTTTTAGCTGGCAGAATGCCCTGTTTTGTTCTGTACATGATTCTTTATAATCTATTGCATTAAGCCCATGAATTGCATGATGTTTGACCTCAAGGTTGAAGTGTCATCATATTCTGTATCTGCATGTTTGAGTCACAGGATTCAGGCTTGAATATTGTCGTGGTTCGTATTGATGGCACACTGAAGCAGTGTTGCAAAAACCAGCACTCTGACATGATTCAAATGATGTTTTAAAGACGGAATGAACTGCATCTCTGATTTTGCAAATTCAGGAAATATTCAGATATACCTTTGCAGAAACAATTTGCAAAATCAGAGATGCAGTTCATTCCGTCATTAAAACCATCATTTGAATCATGTCACAGTGCTGGTTTTTGCAACCTGTGTTCCAGCATTTGTGGTGACGGGGCCAGGAAATATTCAGATATACCTTTGCAGAAACAATTAGCAAAATCAGAGATGCAGTTCATTCCGTCATTAAAACCATCATTTGAATCAAATCACAGTGCTGATTCTTGCACCCTGTGTTCAAGCATTTGTGGTGACGGGGCCAGGAAATATTTAGATATACCTTTGCAGAAACAATTTGCAAAATCAGAGATGCAATTCCGTCATGAAAGCCATTATTTGGATGATGTCACAGTGCCAAATGATGTCATACTGATGATGTCACAGTGCCCTATGATGTCATACTGAAATGGTAAAAAGTGTTGAGGCCACTCCTATATATTAGTCCTTAAATAGGCCCCTTTTTTGCCATTTCCCATGCTAATCTGCCATTGGGAGGGGCTTATTTCAGGAGTAGCATATATACAGAAACATGGAGGGAATTAAAAAAAAAATTTTGGAGGCTTTTTATAACGGAATGAACTGCATTCCTGTTGTGTCCCAACCCCAAAATGGCCGAAATTTGAAAATGCTCCCCCATATATTAGTCCTTAAATAGGCCCCTCTTTGGCCATTTCCCATGCTAATTTGCCATTGGGAGGGGCTTATTTCAGGAGTAGTATATAGTCCTCAAATATGCCCCTCTTTGGCCATTTCCCATGCTAATCTGCCATTGGGAGGGGCTTATTTCAGGAGTAGTATATATACAGAAATATGGAGGGAATTAAAAAAAAATTATTTTGGAGGCCTTTTATAACGGAATGAACTGCATTCCTGTTGTGTCCCAACCCCAAAATGGCCGAAATTTGAAAATGCTCCCCCATATATTAGTCCTTAAATAGCCCCCATTTTGACCACTTCCCATGCTAATTTGCCATTGGGAGGGACTTATTTTAGGAGTAGTATATAGTCCTCAAATAGGCCCCTCTTTGGCCATTTCCCATGCTAATCTGCCATTGGGAGGGGCTTATTTCAGGAGTAGTATATATACAGAAATATGGAGGGAATTAAAAAAAAAATTTGGAGGCCTTTTATAACAGAATGAACTGCATCCAAGTTGTGTCCCAACCCCAAAATGGCCGAAATTTGAAAATGCTCCCCTATATATTAGTCCTTAAATAGGCCCCTTTTTGACCACTTCCCATGCTAATTTGCCATTGGGAGGGGCTTATTTCAGGAGTAGTATATAGTCCTCAAATAGGCCCCTCTTTGGCCATTTCCCATGCTAATCTGCCATTGGCAGGGCTTATTTCAGGAGTAGTATATATACGGAAATATGGAGGGAATTAAAAAAAAAAATTTGGAGGCCTTTTTTAACGGAATGAACAGGAAAATGGAAGAAAAAATCCTTTTTCATATTTTGTTGATGCCTTTGATGACGGAATGAACTGCATCCCAGCTGTTTTCCATTCCTAAAATGAATATGCTTTCCCTACATATTAGTCCTTAAATAGGCCCCTTTTTGACCATTTCCAATGCTAATCTGCCATTGGGAGGGGCTTATTTCAGGAGTAATATACAAACATAATAATTTGGGATTGAAGGTTTCCGTAATTATCTTCATCAGCAAAAACCTACGCTTTTAACATGAGCCGAGAAATAAGCCCCTGCGGGGCTTAATTCAGGATTATGCCCTTCTCTTAATACCATGTTGGTGAAAACGGCCCCAGATGTTATTATCTATTTTTGGGAGTGGCATCCTAAATTATTTGTTTTTTAATTAAACAATACAGAGGTGAGATATCCATCCCAAATGCAATGATTCATTTCAAAATTGCTGGAAAGAATTCATCTGTTTCACTATAACTGGACAAATTTTTAAAAATAAAATGATATAAAAAATTATTTTCTTCGCATTCACTCAGGCATGAATAATGTAGATCACCACATATAACTCGGAAAGACATTGAACGTGCCATACTCCGTGGTAATGACATGCCTTACAGAAAATGTCCCAGTCTGTGCATCTGAGCAGAAATATGAATCAGATAGACTTTGTCTTTTTAGTGTTTTCGAGGGACAGACACATTTGAGGAAGGATGTTTTTCTCAAGTCTTTTGCTTAGTAGTCTACAGCAAAAAAACCACTGGGTTCCAGGAGAAATTAGATAGAAAGTTCCTTTCTGTATAACCAGAGGTGATGGACTTATATTCATGAAGATATGTTAATATTGACGAAGACATGTTAAGCAGATAAAATGCCTTTGGATGATGCAAGAGTTTGCCTGAGACAGGGGTATACTGGAAAATTTATTTGGCCCCTTGGCAAAATTTGTCAATGGACTCCCACATTCCTATTTTTGGCGTTACTCCATTTATGTATACTTTATTGTATTTTGCAGTACCATACTTAGTCACAAATATAGACATATTTGGTTTTTTCTCATGATTTTTACATTCTTTGGCAGCCTGTCCAAACCTTGCTGGAGACACATTAATTTTATCCATCAATATTTAATTTTGAGAGAAACAATTTTGGCAAAGTGCAAATTCTTAAGATAGTTCTGGCTATACTAGGATTGTCAGAAAGCAAGGGCTCTTTTTGGGTGTGGTTAATATTGGTATACTACAATTTCAGATGCAGGTCATTTATTCCAATGCACCTGATAATATTATGAAGAATATAATACAGCGTTAATCAGATATAGATAAGCGCAGATACAATGGTAAGTGCAGTTCAGAGTGCTCACGGTTGTTGATTCTGAGATGGGAGATAGAACAGGAGTCCTCAACATATTATTACAAATGTATCCCATGTGAGGGATCTTTTACTTTCCTAGCTATGTTATTGTCACAACACTGTAAAATTTGAATTTTGAGTTAGCTTAATTAATTGAGTGAGATGGTTGCACAATTCCTTTGAGCCAAGATAACTCATAGCAAGCTATCATGGCTCAAACAAATTGTGCAACCATCTCACTCAAACATTTGAGCTAACTCAATATTTCAAATTTTACAGTGAAGGGGTTGAAAATTTAACGTCTCATCTGAACAATATCCTGCGAGGATTTTGCTTATGAACGCTGCTGAAAGGTCGACCGAGGTTTGAACTTATGCAGGCAAAGACCTTTATCGCAGCAGTCTGGACTATAAAAACTCAGCCACCCAGCTGCCAAAAGAAAAGTATTCCCAAACTGCACTTGAAATAATTGAAATCTGCATTTACACAGTACACGCACATGGTAAGCAAGCATTTATTTATTCTTTTGTAGACCTGGAGTTGTAACGGGGAAAACTCTTTATTACATGATGTATTCCCCTTACCCTTGATGCGAAAAGCAGCAGACACAAAGAGTCTTGTTGACTGTCTTTTATATAAAAGATTAATCGCAGTAGAAGTAACCCTACCTGACATGAAAGTTAAATATTTTCCTGACGAGACATAATATACCACCGATATGCACAACCAACTTCATTTCCAGGTTTGTGTTTTTATGTATGTTAAAAACAATTGGAAAGTAGGTCAGGCTCAAATTTTGGTGGAAAATTTGTTAAATATTTATGTAAAAAATTAGCTGCTAATTATAGACAGTACTTAGGCATAAATACTGGTGGGTAGCTGAGCTTTCTTCAATTCTAGGCAATGTAAAAATCTTTTTTATCAGTCTTGTTATATAATCAATTTTCTTTTTGTCAAACAATCATTTATAACTCAAAGATATGTCATGTTGTCATGGCTTTATATGATGAGATAATGGGACAAAAGATTCGTCCGAGACAGCTGAATGGCTGAGACAGCTCAAACATTCGACATATTTGTAAAATTTGTTTCGAATACTTCGTCTGAGAAGGAAAGAAGCATGATATTCACAAACATGTTCTACTTTTTCCATAATCAATACTTCTGAAATACAGAAGAAAGTGACGAGAGGACGAGTGGGACTTCTTACATTGAACAATGTGAGTATTGATGGAAACTGTCTTTCACTTGTCAAAGGTGACATTGCGACATGGATCATCCTTCACTTTGAACCATAACATTATCAGCATTTGGGAAGAGACAAGAATCTCTGTTGTTTGTTCAGTGTAATTGGTTGTCACTCAGGGTCAAACAGCTGCAAACTGTCTTTCGTAACATTTGTCATGTTGCATCATTTCAGCAGAATCCTACAAAACAGACAACTGTTAAGACTATGTTATCACTGCAGGCCCGTAGCCAGGAATTAATTTGGGGGGTGCTTTTGAGGAGAAAGTGGACCGTTAGCGAGCACCGAAGGTGCCAAGCTCTACTAGGGGGGTCTGGGGGCATGGCCCCCCAGGAAAATTTTTGAGAAAATAATGAAAATGGTGCATTATGAGACTTTCTGATGATGGTGCAACATGACAGGCACCCACTGGGCCAAATTATAGTAGTGCTGATAAAGATATGTAATTCACCCCCTCCCCCCCCCCCCCCGAACAATAGAACCCAGATTGCCCGAGGTGAATTTTCAGCAATTCGGACATAGGCTACATGCAGTGAGACTTGTGTGAAATTCACTGGAAGATTTGTGGACCTGTTGGTCTACATGATAAAGCTCTTTATAACCATCAAATCCAGCAGATTTTTCTCAAATTACTGTCTTTAAGAAACAACCCAAGAGACGTTGCAGCAATGTTGTGGCATCGTCTTAATGTGCATGGGTGAAAATTATGTAGAATTGTGGTAGAAATGATGTTGTCACAATGTTGTGACAACATAATTTCTTCAATGATTTATTTCTACTTGACCAACATACGTTGTGTTTACGTTTGTGCCCCTTGGTACGCCTTGTCTGCTTGACAGTGGGGAATTGGACTGAAATGGTTCACATTTTCTGGAAAAAGGCATTTTGGCCACTTAGCCCTATTGTTAATGTTCAAGGGAATTGTGTATCATCCTGTTTAAGACATTATCTTTAAATTTGTCATATAATCTTCACACATCAGCATACCACAAAATACAGACAAGCAGAACATGAGTGGTCCATCTCATCATGCTAGTGGTAAAGTATGCGGCTGAGATGGACCATTTAAATCGGCTCTCCTATATGACCTGATCTGCTGATCATGTAATGATAGGTGTATTTCGGATATTATAGGAGGTTAAACTGAACCAAAGGCCAAAACCTGAATCTGGAATTGTCTTTTATAAAAAATGGTCTTATATACATGTCTCCATAGTCATATCACTACAAGACTCCACAGACAATTTAGGCTCTAGAGATTCTTTCAAACTTGGACCTTTACTTCAAGTGGTCAGTCTCAGTCACATTTCCCCTACATGCATTTAATTGTCCCAATGTAATAAAATAGACCAATGCTATGCACAGTTTCTAAGTGCAAAAATAATGAATTTCTATAAAAACGTTGGTAAGCATTCCTTTTTGGGGGAAATTTGAGAAAAATTGACTGCATTTTCACCCAGAAGGGACAAATTGCAATTGAGGGTTGGGATTCATTCACAGGTGTAAATTGCAATTGAGAAAGGCTGTGAAGTTCTATTATCAATCGGGCAATTTAAAGACAACTAATTGCCTTCTAAATTACCTGACACGAAGCCAGTTACATCTTCTTGACTCTGGGACTATTATGGACCAAAATAGTGGACCTTTTGGGACCATTTTCGGCCGTGGGGGGGGGGGGTACGTTCGCACCCGTCGCACCCCCCCCCCCTCCTGGCTACGGGCCTGCACTGTAAAGAAAAAAAACGGAATGAGAAAAACTTTTGTTGAATTAAAGCTGACTGAACACAGTCTGCTGTAGAAGCAGGCGAGGCTGCATACTGAAGAAATTCAAGTCGAATTGGGTATCGATTATCAAATTGGAACCTAGGGCAGTAGGATTGTTGCCCCTAAGGTCCGCGCTGCTGCCTCTAACGTCGGCGCTCAGCAGAACACAGCAGGAGTGAGCTGGGCTGCTTCAAAAATGGATGTAAGTGAGGACATGAAATATGGCACCAATTCTGAAATGTTGTAGCCTACTCACTAACACTCGCAACTACAGCAGGCTACTGTATCCTGGAATTAAAGATGATTACTGCATGTACCTATTCAACATTTTGATGGCCTCAGTCTTGGAGGCTCATGCCTCGGTTTTGGTCTTGGCCTCGAATGTCCCAGCCTCAACTACAACACTACTGGTGTTTATATCTGAACTGGTATTTGAATGCTGGTACTGGTACTGGCATATATCTTTTACGTTTCGGTTACCTAAAATACTAGGTAATTTTTTGATCAGACACTGAAGTGTCGGTGGCTTTTTCAAATAGATTGCTTTATAAACGGTGAAGCCTTCTTGAGCTTGAATCTTGAGTCCATCAGTAACAATATTTATCCTTCACCTCACTCCCCAAGCCTTGGTGTCTGTTCTTGCAGATGGATTGCCTATAAATGCCACAGCCCAAGGGAATTGCATCCATAAGACTACCCTATTTTTATTATGGCATCCTTAATTGGTCTGTTTATTGATTTTTTTTTGGGCCATTTGGGCATCCTGGCTTCTCCACCCCTGTTGAGGCAGGCAAAAGATAATTGCCCCTTAATTATTCCCTTTGATCTCGGATTAATCGCCCCAGGGAGGTGCTTGTCACGCAATCAAAAGATCATCATCACTGTCAAGCAATCACATTTATGAAAATTTGTTTATCAACCAATGTCAGTTATTTTTCTGACACACTACAAAATGTTTTAATGCAAGAAATATTTTCATATTTGGGTGAATTATAGAATAAGTCACAATCGCTCTATTATGTAATGTTACTATTCATGTCTACCTTTTTTAATACATAACTGCATAAACTAATAATTATGTTTAGAAAATTTGGATAATTACCATGTTGTGTATTTTTTATTCACACATTTCAAAATCTTTATCAACAAAAATTCATGTTTAGTTGCTGTAACATTACAAAATTGTGTTTATCAATAAATACTTAATACAAATATTTGTGAGAGTTAAAAATTTTAATTTTGTCAAAATTATTTCTTTAGGTAATCTGTTCACTTATCATGTCTGTCATTTTAAAGTCAATGACTCAGCATTTGCCTGTTTTTCCGAAGAAAAAAAAACTGAAGTGGTTGGGTGATATGGCTTTCAGTCATGTGTTTTTACACTGATACTTTTTTTTCTTGAAACTGTTAGCTGGTATAAATAACGTAGACTTCAAGGAGAGACCGTGACATTTTTGATAGCCATATCATAATGTCCGATCTTTGGATCAGCATGTAAAGTATTGGCCTGTTGGTCATTCTGTAGCTCACCATTCAGTAAGTTTCCTTTAAATACTGGGCTCATTCAAGTCACCAGCATTGTCATTCTGATCAGTCACCTTGATTTTACGGAGAAATAAAGCATAAATGTTTTGTTATCCTGATGATCCAGTTCCACGCAACGTGTGCTTTTTTTCTTTTCACCTTGCAGTGGAATGTTCCATTATGTTATAGGAGGGACGGTGTCTGGCAGTATAATGTAATGGAACAGTCCAGTGTGGGGCCGCAGGTATACATTTATGGGTCATTCAAAGGGGCTGAAGATGTGAACTCTGAAGACTTCTGTCAAGTGAAATGAGGTTTAACTAGGCCGATAGATCACATACATGGGGTTCAAATGCACATGTACTAATGCATTTCCTGTAAATATTGAAAACAAGAAAAGCTATTGTGAAAAGTACAAGGATAACTAAAAATAGCTGTACTTATCTCCACCCAAATTTGTTCATAGCATTGCGTAAAATACCCAAGGTCTGCCTTTTGGAGGCCTGAATGCACTGAGAATCTAAAACACTGTATATTTCAGGGAAAAAAACAGGAAAAATAAATTGTTTTCAAATGCAGTGTAATTGAGTATCACGGGAGCTTTTCGATTAAATACATGAAACTTTACAGCAAGATGCCTTTTCAAGTTGTAGTGCTTTTTGAAATTTGAGTAGCTGAAATGTTTGCTATTGATGAAACAAATGCATTTTTTTTTGTCTCAGGAAGTAGTTCCACTTTTTTAGTCCTAGGAACTACTTCCTAAAGTTTATGCAATTTTTTTAAGCTTAAAAGTTTTAATGTTATTGTGTTGATCTTACAACAATGTCACGAAGATTCCAGGTGATTGGAAATGCAAGAGATGTTAGAATTGTGGCTGGTGCTATTTTATTCATTATTTAGACCCAAATAAATATACACAAAGAAACGAGGTACAAAAAAAATTGTTGAGTATTTTTGTATTTGCCTACTGTCTATCTTTACATGACAACCAATTACCTTCATGTTTCAGAATTTCTCCATCATTGACAAGGAACAAAATCTGGCAAGAACAAATAGTGGAAATGGGTTATCCATGAAATGCACACTGTAATTAGAAATTATAGATTTTTTGTGTTACCCCTAATGTTTCTGTTGAAGACTACAACAATTGGGCTCTGTTCGTTCAACCGTGGTAGGCCACACCTGTCATGAAACTATAGTAACTCCACTGTGACATCTTATCACACCTGTTAATTTTTAAATTTTGTGTGTAGACCAGTACTCAATACTCCTTGTCTTGGTAATTCTAAAAAAGTGAATCTTGTCTCTCATCTTCTTTGTAATTCTTTGCATTGTCATTTTCTAAAGTTTTCAGTATGTTTGCCATGCACAAATTTATATAACCAATTTACCTCTGGATTGACTATATCAACTGACAAAATTACATGACTCAGTCAACAGCCAAACACCCCTGTTGTTAGATAAAATACCAATTTTATTCACAATCTTTCCTGATCACGTTACGGTGTGCATCAAAGGAATGTTGGTCATTTTGTTTTCAATGGTTCATTTCCCCTATGGACTTCCATTGGTGACATCACAGAACAGAACAACACACACCTGTAAATATATAAACCCACAGTAAATATAAATATTCAATAGTGAATATACCATGTCAGGGTTATTTCTATTATCACGTAACTAGTTATCACAGTATGAACACATCAAATGAACCTGTACAAAATGAAAACCTATCAGTTGATGTCCGAGGTCTCAAAAATAACTGAACCCACAACCAGCACTTTACACAAACGCAGTGGTCCCTGAGTAACAACCTGTAAGTGAAAAAAACTGTAACTACTAACTGACCACATGAAATAGAAATGGATTTAAATACAATGCTAACTAATTCTTCGTGTAGATTGACTTACCTCGCTAAAAGTACAGGTCTATATGACCAGCCCAACCACCTCATCCGGGTTTTCACATAACAATGAGCTGTACCCTGGCATTTTGGAGGTTCTGCTCAGTGAACACCATGCAATTATGCCCGTATGCCACCTTGTGGCTGACATGCATCCCTCTTATGGGGTATGTTAATTGCTTTTTAATTGCTGGATTATAGCATCCGAGGCAGATCTATTCCTGTGGATGAAACAAAAAGATAATTGCACCTAATAA
This sequence comes from Platynereis dumerilii, assembly GCA_026936325.1. Taxonomy (NCBI): domain Eukaryota; kingdom Metazoa; phylum Annelida; class Polychaeta; order Phyllodocida; family Nereididae; genus Platynereis; species Platynereis dumerilii. The sequence continues at coordinate 7,635,698 of JAPTHN010000025.1, read as the reverse complement.
TCCTCCTTTGATTTGGATCAATAGCCCTGTGACTGTTCATGTCACGGAATCACATCTATTTAATTGTTCTGGATGATCATGTAATTATCTTTATAATTCAAAACGCATAATGAAACAGCGGCAAAGTCACAAAATGTTTGACAGAACCATTTTGACAGTCAGTCTGAACACAGCTCCCTTGAAAACACATTAAACCTGGGATGGGATTTACATTTTGGACATGAAGAATTTCTTTTTTTATGGGAATACAATGCAGGCTAATTATGTAAAAAAGGATATTTGAATTGCATTTTTTGTGGATGATTACGAAGAAGATTGATCATTGATTTGTAAGTTTAGCAGGAGCTCATCAACATAATGGGAATATTTATTTACTGGGTTCTGTATACTCCAACAGTGCGTGCCAATGGTCAACTCCGATATGTCAGAATGCCTGATGAATCTGACCATGGCTATCATCCAGATGATGCCAAAGCACACTTTAATGGATGTAAACACTACTTTGATGCACCACCAGGAAGTTTGGTACGGGTTGAAGTGTATCATGATGGATTTAGTGATGATTTTGACAGCTCTGATGATGAAGAAGATGATGATATTAACTGTATTGCCCAATGTGGAATAAAATGGAGAGCGTACAGAAGTTTTAAAACAGAAGACCACTACAAGTGTGTGGAAGAGAGTCAAAAAGTGTTCACAACCTATGAGGATTGCATTGTAGATTTTGAGCAAAGCTGCAAGTGCAAGGAAAAATATCCTGATAAGACATTTGAGTGTTTTCCAGAGCTCTACAAATATGATTTTACTGTTACAGAGTAATAGGCAGAAATCTCTTACCAGTAATACAGTGGAGAGGATTTGTATATATTCATCGCAATTGTTTAATATAAACTGTGGAAGATTGTAAGTAAAGACATCGTCATGTTGATACCTCAACCAAGTAAAAATGCGAATGTATACATTAGTAGAAGTTAGTGAGGATTTACGACTAGCAGCAACTACATAATGTTTTAATTGATATGTATGTACATGTATAATATGTTTAATAAAATTGGATCAGGCCATAATTAAGGCAGTGTAGGAGCAAGCGATTGTGCATTGAGGAGTTGAAGACGGAAATTGTGAATAAATACAAGGATATTATAACTCCTTATATCGAATGCTCACCTTTAATGAAAGTATCTGAAGGATAACTGTTTATCAAAGCCATCCTACTGGACATTCATATATATGATTGAACATCAAGACATTAACAGGGAATTTGTGGATATATTATTTGTAAGAAGAATTCAAGAGCTATAGAACAGCATACTTAATCCAGTACCTGACAGACAATACTCAGCAAGTGATACAGATGATCTGCTTTTTGAGTTGTTAAAATAATTTAAAGACCCTAATAAAATGCAAACAGTGAAACAAGGTCCAAAATTGTTTAGTATTTGGTATTTACCCACTGTCTATCTTTACATGACAACCAATTACTTTCATGTTTCAGTATGTCTGAAGCACATCATCTATTTTTCAAGAGGTTGTTGGCTCCATCATTGACAAGAAACAAAATCTAGCAAGATCGAATTATGGAAATGGGTTTCCCATGAAACTCATCCTGAAATTTGAAATTTATTGATATTTTACCCCTCACGTTTCTGTTGAAGAATACAACAATAGGGCCTGTTCGTTCAACCGTGGTAGGCCACACCTGTCATGCAATTATAGTTACTCCGCTGTTCCATGTCATCACACCTGTTAATTTTTGAATTTGTGTATAAACAAGTGAATCATGTCAGTCTTATTTCAGTATGTGTGCCATACTTAAATATAAGTAAGCAACATCTGTATTGCCTATATCAACTGACAAAATTACATAACTCAATCCACTGTCAAGCACCCCTGTTGTTAACTAAAAGACACATTTTTATTCACAATCATTCCTAATTATGTTACGGTGTACATCAAAGGAACGTTGTTCACTGCATTTTCAACTGTTCATTTCTCCGATGGACTTCCATTGGTGACATCTCAGAACAAAAACAGCACACCTGTAAATATATAAACCCACAGTAAATATAGATGTTCAATAATGAATATACCACGGCATGTCACTATCATGTCCTTTATTAAAATTTTTTACTTTTCACATACATAGTCACACAAATGTATTTAAATCATCACAGAATCAGTTGTCACAGTCTGAACATAGCAACTAAACCCAAGAGTCATCAATGTATTATCTGTACAATTAATGAAAACCTATGAGGTTATGTTGGAGGTCTCAAAATAACTGAACCCCCAACCTGCAGTTTTACACAAAAACCCAGGTGCTTGAGTAATAGCCTATTAATAAAATAAAAATTCAATAACTACTAACTGACTGCATGAAATAGAAATAGATTTAAATACAATGCTAACTAATTCTTTGTGTGGATTGACTTACCTCACTAAAAGTATAGGGCTATCAGGCATGTCCAACCTGTCGATCGGAGCTTTCACATGATAATGAGCTGTACCCCAGGACTTTGGATGTTCCGCTCAGTGAACACCATGCATGTCAGCCACAAGGTGGCATACAGGCATATATACAGCCCTCTTGTGTTAAATATAAAATTTAAGGCAAATTTGAGTCACTTTCAGACAACAACTTTGACTGTTTTATAGACACATTCCAAGCTTGAAGGACAAATCTAGTAGGTTTTAATGAAATTGTCGACATGTCGGTGGTTCTGAAGTTGTTTGCTACATCCCTTCGGTAAGAAATTTAATTAAATGTTGAATTTGTATGACATATGAGA